>JAQGBQ010000362.1:0-24073 GCA_034698485.1 Vertagopus arboreus | reverse complement strand
AGTAACTATCTCAAAGTTAAAACATAATGATAATTAAATTTTGGAAAACAACTGAGCTTATACATATCTAGTACAAAGCTCCAGTCGGTCCGGCCCTTCGGGCCGTCCGGCCTGGTTTTCCAAGCCACACCAAGCCACTGTTTGCACGCTACTGAGTTCGAAGATGGGCTAAATCGACTGAGGGGTTGACCCGTGGGGGAATAAAATAGTGTGTAGTTGCTATGGGATTTTGACAAGGTTTTGAAATTTTTTGAAGATTGACATACAAACTGAAAATTTTGCTTAGGGGTAGCTGATAATGATCCTAAAATATGAAATAGAAAGTTACTTGTAAAATTTTTTTAAGAGTGACCCTACGGAGCTACCCCGTCGGGTTTTTAAAACAATGTGGTAGGACACTGATTTTTTGTATGGTGGGGGTTTATGGACCCTAAATATCGAATACAAATATAGATTTCGAAGATTATTGTTCAGAGTGACCCTATATAGCAACCACGGGTTTTTACAAAGTTTGTCAAGAGAGCTGAAATTTTACATTATGTTTACTTATAGTACCTAACTAATGGAAACAACATGAGATTTAGATAAATGTTACTCAAAGTGACCATACAGGGGTACCCCCACGATTTTTTAATAGTCCAGCTTGAAAGTCGATATTTTGTATGATTAATAATTATTACCTAAATAATGGAAGCAAGTTAAATTTTTAAATTAAAAAACAAATCGTGACTTTACAGGTTAGTCTAATGGGTCTTTAAAAGTGGGTATACGAAGCCAATATTGTGACACGTTTTGGCTCGGGCTATGCAAAGCTGTACTGGTGGTTTTAGAAATAGAGCTCTTTTCTTTCTTATTGTGTAACTTGGTATATTTTTTTTGTCACAGCCAACTTTTCGTATTTCTAAAAACTTCAAAAGGTACTTAGTTTTTGTACAAAAATAGGGGCGCAAATTTGAACAGCTGCCCGGGCGCAATTTGGTCTTGTAATGGCACGGATAGTGAGACATACTTTAATAGTGTGGGTATTTCTATTCTTATGTTACTACTATTTTTCTTAGGTGATGCAAAAACCAATAGCAACGCGTCCAAAAAAAATTACCTAAGTATGCATTCACTATGCCCCTCTTAACCTATGCCACGGGTTTTCTCAGTCGGTTTTAAAGCTAGAATGCTGACATTTTGGAATCTACATGGTTATTCCAAGTGAATAAAATTCTACAACTCCCCCGATGTTTCGACATATATAACTCGAGATATAAGGCAAAATGTGGTGTGAAGAGCAGTTTTTTGCTTCTAACGACTGTAAATTCCAAATTAAGAATGGTTGGCCCGGGCAAAATTGTTCTACAGGTCAATATGCGTCGTTTAAGACTAACATTAGCTAAATTGGTTTATAAAGAGCTGAGTAAAAAATTGTCCAAGATGGCAATAAGGATTTAGATGAGTGAGTAGGGATATTACAATTTAAAATTAAATTACCAGAGGAATTTAGTTGTTGTAGACAACTAATTTACTCAACGGCTTAAAATAAACTTAGGTTGAGTCAAGAAAATTGAAAAGCGTAATGCTTAGCGTATCTTCCTGAATCTTCGAAAGTCCAGTAGTGAAGTAAATTTTATAATACACTAGATTTTTAGACCCAGTTCTAGAAACGTGATAATTAATTTAGGCATATCCACATACTCATTGCCAAAAAAATGCAGCTATTCAATTACTCAGTTTTGTTTATATTATCCTACTAAAAATTAATAAAAAATGCAGTCCGAAAAAGTCGAATAACTTAGGTGATGGAAAGTGCAATAAAAAGGCTAAAATAAAAGTTAGAAATTCCAACCTTGTATCACCGCGCTCAGTCATTTCAACCAGAAACGTAAATAATTTTGTCAAAATGCAAATGTCACTTCGAAAAAATTCAGCATTTTAAATACCAAACTTCCAAACTGAACTCTTTTAAAATCTCCCCAGGGTCAAATAATATTAAGATGCTATAACAAATCTTGACCTTCAAAAACAATTTCAAAACCGCTATCCATCAACAAACCAAATCAACGCATCTTTCAGCGTTAACAGTCGGATATTGGTAATCACATAACCTTTCAAGAACGGGTCAGTGGTAGATGTATCAATAAACCTTTAATTGTAACAATTAAACAATTGTCGTTTCTAAATCTTTTCACCAAATATTACACTCTATTTACGGATTTTAAAAAATAAATGTGACCATCTGCAAAATTATTTCCTTGTCTGGTTAAAATGACTGAGCGCGGTGATACAAGGTTAGAATTTCTAACTTTTATTTTAGCCTTTTTATTACACTTTCCATCACCTAAGTTATTCGACTTTTTCGGACTGCATTTTTAAAAAAGGATAATGACTAACTGAAATAATTTAACTCCGGCGATGAAGAGTTCTGCAATTTAAGTTTTTAATTCTATATCAGTATTTAAATTTCATCATTATGCTTGTGAACAATTTCTCCTGAAGAAGGTCTGAGTTACAGTCCAAAAGCTTGAGAGTAATAAATAATGTCTACAAATTCATCATCCTTTGTATCCTTAAACCCTCATGGGGTCACTCCTAATTCATCATTATGTTTTCAAATGGTTGAGTCTTGGTAACACAAGGATTTCTAATATTTGGTTGAAAAAGTTAATACGGTTTGACAACATTTAGTTATTAGTTGATGTTTATCTAATTGTCTAAATGAATTTGATGCACAGTTTTGTTTTTTTTCCGAGGTCGGTGATGCTTTTATGAAGTGCTCGCTTGACATTTATTTAATAATGCTAAACACTGCGAGAGCGTCATTCCCAATGTTTAGCATTCTTCAAACTTACAGTGTGAGAAGCCCTTTTTTAGTTGGACAGTCACATATAAATAAACACTCCATACTTGTTGTCTTCATCTTTAACTTTTAGTTTATTAGCCGGTTCTTGATTACAAAGATGTGTTGTTTACAAACGCACAACGTGTACTTATGTTATCTTTTAGCCGGTATCATGTTTTTTACACAGTTTTAAAATATTAAATTATTATTCAGCTTACTGGCTATTGTAAAAAAAATTTAAATTCCCAGCCGAAGTGACATTAGCTCTTGATCAAACCGAGGATAGTGCGATTTCTTTCAGTTCGACATTATCCAATTCCATCAGAGTGAATTGTTTTTCCACTTCTTTTACAAATAAATCAAATTCGTCTTTGGAAAAAACGTTAGCTCCGACTCCAAGAGTCACGTTGATTTTGTCTCCCACTGACAAACTTGAGACCACAATTGCTACAACAATCAACAAAACAGAATTAATAATATTAATTTTAATCCATTTTTTGGTATGTAAAATCATTTTTATTTCGTGCTATTGTTGTACATATTTGAAAATATTGACAACAAAATTGGGCAAGTTGTAGTAAGGGCTGCAATCAGGGTTCTCTTAAGCAAAAAAGCACCCAATGATCAAGCATGCTTTTTTTGCCAAATAAGCAAAAAAAAAGCAGGCATCTTCATTTTGAGCTTTTTGCTTGGATGCTTTTTTTGTTTGGCGCCAAAAAATATTGAAGGTTATGATATTAACTACAAAGAATCGTTTGATGAATTTTAATATAAAATCGAAACTGTTTTAACAAGAACCATAAAACAATTCTCTTCGACTTGCAGCTCCAGTAATTCTTTCAGTATCTTAAAATTATTAAAAAAGTATTAACCATATTTCAGATTAAAATTTAATTATTATTAATGTAATTAATTTAAATCCAAAGTTAAATGAAATTTAGATATTTTTTTATCGAATTTGTATTTTAATAATTTGCATGAATACTATTAAGCTCTGTTATCAGATTTCTCCATCCAAGCAAAATAAGCAAAACAAGCAAACCAAGCAAGAAAAAAACCACACTTATTGCTGATTTGGCGAAGCCTGGCTGCAATATTATCATTTTTTTATTTCAAAATTTGGTAAACTCAGATACAAATAGGATCATATAATATATGTGGTAAACTACTTAACCAAGCAAAAATTTGGCTCAACAAGACATCAGTTAAACCAGTAATTATTATAGGTTTTAGTATTATTAGCAATAATTAGTTTTAATGCAGTTATTGATAGCAAAATGAAAGGCATCAAAATAAAAAATATTAATTATTGCACAATTTTCTTCTCTGCCATTAGATATGGTTGGAGCACCAGAAATGAGAATCTTACACTTTGCAAGAAAAGGCCAAACGTAACAGTCCGTGATGATTTCACTGCCAAGCTCAAAAGGTCGCGTGGTAAAGGGGAGATTTGAGATGAGCATCCAGTTTTTTAATTTGTTTTTTTTAACCTCTAATGCTGGCAGACGTCCGAATAGTCCACCCATTGTATCGTTTACAACAAATGTCAAATTTGAGTTTACTTGTGTAGCGCTATTAACCTTTTGAAGCTGATAAAATAAATCCTTTGATTCCGGGACGACTGCATTGATTGTCGCAATTCTGTTACATAATTCAGCTTTTGGATAAGGTAATTTTGCAACGAGGATACCGCTATTGAACCACAATCGTTCTTTATTTATTTTATCCACTGCATTTTGAGTTGAGGTAAGGAATATTGCAGAAAATGTTGATTTATTTGTCCTTGTCTGTATTCTTTTCAATTGGGTTAGACTCAGATTAAATCTTGCATAATGAGAAACACATTCATCCTCATTTACTGATATGTGTCGATCTGTAGATATTTTTGACGGGTATCGAAGTCCTTGTACAAATGTCCAGCTAAAATAACCATATCCTTTGATCATAAGAAAAAACTTTGACCAAAAAGGAGGCTTAAAGGTCACCGGGTCAATTACGTAAGGGAAAGGTTTCTCTGGGGAAAGTTGTTCGGCTATGGTGTTAATTATTGATAAGCCATCTCCATAACTGTGGTGCATGACCAACAATAGTCCACTTTCGTTCGGGTTGGGTAATTTGGGAAGAAATGTTATTTCCCATTGGGGTCGATCTTTGGGTAATGGCTGATCTAATGACTGAATCAAATCCATCAACTTTTCTTCTGTCAAAATTGCGTTCTCACAGAGTGTTCGAAAATGATTCTCAGGGTCAAAGTGCTCGTCAGTTTTCCAACAACTATAACCGGCTTCCTAAAAAATCCAGTTTTAGGTTGGAATATATATTGTAAATACTGATTACCCCCTTAGCTTAGTCTTAAAAACAATTGAGCAGATTTTGCAATTTAATTTGATGTGATTAATGTTTCTCCAAACCAGGGAACGAAAAACCCCGACCCAGTGGGTTTTTGGGGTTTTTGACTCTTTGGACTTTTTGTTCTACATGGGGCACTGTAAAACAGTTCATCGAAAATAA
This sequence comes from Vertagopus arboreus, assembly GCA_034698485.1. Lineage (NCBI taxonomy): Eukaryota > Metazoa > Arthropoda > Collembola > Entomobryomorpha > Isotomidae > Vertagopus > Vertagopus arboreus. The sequence goes on along the minus strand of JAQGBQ010000362.1, from coordinate 18,735 downwards.
TCAAAAACTAATAACTGTACATTATAATAGTACTAGAATTTAGCCCGGCCCCAAGGGGTCTGGAGATCACCAGAGGTACCACCGTTTATCTATATAATATCCCAATGTCACACGGTCCGTGGTAGTGAGCGAACGCGGACAGTAATAGGATCAGATCCGCATGTATTCCTTGTATATAGAAGTTACATGCTACACATGACAATCTATCTTCTGGTAGTGGTACTGGTCCAGTCCGTAGTACCAGAAATAAATTACATGCTAAAATGAAAATGCATCTTCTACTTATGAAACTGTTCTAGTCCTAGTCCTAGTTTAGTCCGGGGTACCAGAAACAATTATATGTTAACAATTGAAATGTATCTCTAGCTTTGAAACTGGTCTAGTCCGGAGTACAATAAACAATGATATGTTAACAATTGAAATGTATTTCTACCTTTGAAACTGGTCTAATCCTAGTCCTAGTCTAGTCCGAAATACCACGAAAGAAGTAAAGTACAACTGCGCAAACTGGCAACGCAAGCTCTTACTGCGCTTGTCCGTCACGACTCACAGAGTGAGATTGGGATATTATATATATAGATTTGATTCTAACTTCTACTAGGTATTTTCTCTCTTTAAAATGCATAATACAAAGAGAGAAAAATAATTGATAAAAGTTCAAGATATTTAGTTACTTGTCAAATTTATTGTTCCATATTTACTAATTTCAATTAAATATTTAAATTATAAAGTTATTATTGGAAAATTAATTCAAATCCATTAATGTAAATCTATTTAACATCTGTGTTGACTGACTGCCTAAACAAAAATAATTATTCTTGTGGTCTTTTGGTCTGTCTAGTTTGTCATTTCTATGACCACTTATTTTGATCAGTTTGTCAAAATTAATTTACAAATTATAAATATTTCCAAAATATGAATATTTCAAAGGCATTTAAAAAGCTTTACGATGGTTTGCTCTATGCCTTGTTGCATATTACACTAAAAACCCAAAAAAGTCCAAAAACCCAAAACCCGGGTTTTCCTCAAATTAGGACCCCAAAAACCCGCAAAAACCATAAACCCCGGGTTTTTCGAAAGTCGGGGTTTCGAACCTTGTTCCAAACTATGTGAACCTTATTTAAATTTGATAAACAAATGCCAACTGTACTGAATGGTTAGAAGTTGGTTTTAGAAAATTTGTTCCTTAGTAAAATATTGATGATTTTTGACAGCATCGATTTTTTAAGGCTTAAAATACTCAAATATCAGTAAATAATAAAACGTTTTTAAAATAAAGATATGCCTTAGAATTTCTTGGGATTCAATTGATAGATTACTTACTGTGACAAAATTGGAACGAAGTTTCTTGTGTCTAAACTCGCCAGTAGGATTCTTAGCCTGAAGTATTCGTTCAACAAAAATTTCTTGCAACTTGTCAAAATTGCAACGGCCTTTGAATACGCAGAGAACTCGCACAACAGCTCTATCTGAGTGAGCAAAAACCCCATCGGCACCGTTGGATATTGAAGCCTGATTTCCCGTACATTTTAAGTAAATTGTAACAAAAATCCTTCGCAATTCATTCCATCCAAATTTAATGGCCAAAATCGGAATGATTATAAAAATTGATATTAAAATAGAAAATAAAAGTTGATACACGGATTTGAAAATGTTTTCCATTTTGTTTCCAGCAAAGAAATGGAGAACAACCAACTTGTAGAACAAAAATCTAGCGACTGTACTGGTCAGTTTTTTATTACTATTACCAATGTCCATAAAAATTTTTAATATCACGTGCATAAAATCCATCTGGTTATTTTAGCCTTATTCTTTATATTTGATTTAGAAGTTGTGTAGAACTAGTTTTTAATTCTGTAGTAGTAAGTATGTAAATTTTAGACTAGGTAGTGAAATCATGTTATAAAAACTTTCCTGTGCAGCTGCATGAAGCCCGACTCCAATCAGCTCTTTACAATATAGGTAGTCACTAATTTTAGTAAATTATACAAGCCTTACTTTATTTTATCATTTGATATATAATGAGTCATAATTTACCACTACACACAAAATTCCAGTTTTCATGTGACAATTTTTAAAAAACCTGTGAGGCTTATATCGCCCGTTTATACACTAAACAAAAATTAAGGCAAAATAAACCATGTCCCATATAGGTTAGCACAACTCCTGTTTAAAAATAATTAGCAAGGGTGCAAATTTTTGGAGAAAACAATTTTTTAAAGCTACAGTTCATCAGCTTTATTTTGGTATGCCATACTTATTTGTTGGCTATGGGTAAATGTGAAAAAAATTGAGCTGAAGGGGGGAAATCCAAATGAATTTTAAATCAAATTTCTGAAAAACGTTTAGAGGGCCTATCAAATGTTTCAGAAACGCATTTCAATTATAGTTCCCACCCTTTTAAATTACACTACAAAAAAAATGATGAAAAAAAAATCCGCAAGATACTTAAGCATCTAGAAATGCATATTGCGTTTCGAATGCGGTAGTTACGCAAGAAAATATTAACCAAGAAGAGATTTTTTAAAAAAAAGTCTCAGTAGTGGATTGTAAACCTTTATCAATAAGATTCATAAAAATTGCAACATTTTATTTTGGCTTGACCTTGTAAGCCATTCCTATGCAAATAAAGTCAAAATTACCCTCATGAAAAAATGTCGGTTTTGTTTCAAAAGATGCCAATTATCATTATTTCTCCCAATTCGGTTTGATTAAATTCTTCTAAGCATATTTTAAAGCCTAGTCGTCTAGCTTCAATATAAGCCAGATACCTTCAAAAAATTCAAAGGTTAATGGAAAAAAATTACACCAAAAGTTGGGAATGTTTCCAGAAAAAGAATAGTGCAAAATCCTAGAAAAAAATTAATTGACAGCTGCAGCCGAGGTGGAACGATCAGATGTTGATTAAATATTAAAGCTATCTAAGGGGTTAACAGCATATGCTAGAAGTTTTAAAGGACCCCGCACGGAGTGAATGGTTTTCTGGGTTTCCACGGATTTTTCTAAATTTTTTATATGTTGTGCATATAGATACTCTGATCATTTATTAGTATTGCGCCGACCCTGTAACTTGACTCTATTGACCTCTACAAGGGTCAAAAGGTCCACAATAAAATACTATATTTTTGCTCTAACCCGCACATATGATATACCAAAAAATAGGGAATTTTTCACTGAAAAATAAAAACTTATATACTTGACCCTGTGACCTAAGGGTAAAGCGCTAAGTACAAAAAAACCACAAAAACGTTTTTTTAGTTCCTCTAGCTTCCGTAGATACCGCCACCAATCCACAAAATAATTCAAAACCAATTTTTATGTGCGTTTTTGGGGAACTTTTGACCCTTGTAGAGGTCAATAGGGTCAAGTTACAGGGTCGGCGCAATACTAATAAATCATCGGAGTATCAATATGCACAAGATATAAAAAAAATTAGAAAAATCCGTAGAAACCCAGAGACCCATCTGATCCGTGCGGGGTCCTTTCACAAAATAGTTTAATTTTATAGTCATTTTTTTCAGACTTGTGCCAACCTATTTGCGACATGACTTATATGGTTATGACAAATTTTACATTTCTTTAAAAGCCCGTGAAGGTTTCTGTGGACACAATTTTCGAAAATCTGACTAATTATATTTATGGCTCAGAGCCTACTACCATGCAACATTTTAAAGATTAAATCCTTGGCTGTACTGTTTCTATAGTTTTAGTTAAAACCCCAAGCAAGTAAAAGCCACCTCTACTCTTAGCCAATGTGGGTCAACCCATCAACCAATTATGTTATTTTTTTAAACTTAGCTCCTAAATTGTCCCAATAAATTTCAAGTTCCAAAATTTCAAGTCGATCGGACAAGTTTGAAGAAACTTATCGTGTATAGAATGACAGACACTTGCACGGTTCCATAAGCCCTCGGAGTCGAGCTAAAACTCGTTTTTAGTTTGCTTTAAACTTCTTGACAAAAAATATTTCGGTTAATGTACAAAAAACATCCAAGACATGTGTCATATATCGATAGTTGTACTTAAAATATTTACTTCGGACAATATACAACGAGTATTACGATGATATTTCATTTTGTCTCTACTGGCCATATGTTGAGTGACAACATTTTAAATTGCAATAACTAGTTCCTGACAATTAAAAAAAGGAGACTAGAATTTAATGAGATATTTTGATCCAAACAATTACGTAGGCTGTACCAGATGTTTTGAGCCATGTTTAGGAATTTATTTCTCACCATATATAATAGCTAGGACCTTCTATTTTTCCACGTACCCTCCCTGGACCCTTAGACACTTATTCTATCGCTTGGGAGTGCCGAAATGCCTTGATTTTAAAACTGTGGGGTATGTCTCTGAAAACAAGCATTTGTGCTATTTTCAAGTTGCTTGTCCGATTCAAAGGTTCTTTTTCTAAGGAATCCTTTTAATTTTAGAAACAAGTAATAGTCCGATGGGGCAAGGTCAGGACTGTAAGGAGGATGGACAAGATGGGTAAATCCTAGTTCAGTAACAGCCGACTGAGCTAGCCTTGAAGTGTGACTAGGTGCATTGTCATGTAAAAGATAAACTTCATCTTCCCACTTCTCTCCTCGTTTTCTCTGGACCCTTTATTTCAATTTTTCCAAAATTTTTGCATAAGCTTGTCCAGGTAAGGAATTTTTTTAAAAAAAATACTGAACCATTAATACACTTAACCTATCCCAAAAAACTAGTGCCATAACCTTCTTAACTGAGACTTTCTTTATAGCCTTTGAAGGGGGTCTTTAACCTTCAGGTAGCCTTTGAGAAGATTCTATTTTGTACTCACTTCACTGTAATGAATATACGTTTCATCCCCCGTAACGATTTGACCAAGAAAATAATCAGGGTCCAAGTTATTTAGATAAAGGTTCTCCTCAGAGTCAGTTTTCTACTTTGCTTTTGACCACGGTTCAACAGCTCAGGAAACCACCTCGACCACAATAAAACTAAACCTAATATGCTTTTTAAAATTCTCTGCACAGACATTACATATTGTTTTATTTTTCTAGCAATTTCAGGAATTGTAAGTCTGCGATCCTTTTGGATAACAGCTTGGACGCTTTCGACACTTCGATCATTTGTTGTTGTTTTTGGTCGTCCTGATTTCTGCTTATCTTCAACTTCTGTACTAATACTTTCTAATCTATTGTACCACCGTTTGATAGTAGATATATGTGGGGTATTGGAACCATACACTTTTTTAAGTTCGGTTCTTATTTCGCCTCTGGTTTTATTATTTAATTTCAAAAATTTAATTATTGATCGCCACTCAAATTTTGGTGGATTGTGTAGTTTATCAATCTTTCTGAAATTTTTTATCTTATCACTAACATGTTTGGAGATAATCCCTTGGAATTTCATGTCTTTTGTTTAACAAACGGCTGAGAAATAACTTCGTAAACATGGCTCAAAACATCTGGTACACAATACGTACATACATACATTACCCCCTGTAAGAATTGACGTGGAAGACAGTCATTCAAAATGTATCCTTATTTATTGCTCCAGGACATTTAAGTTCAAAAGTTGATAAAAGCATTACAAGATTTCAAGCGAATAAAAATTAAAAATATGTACTTGTGAGTAGTATAAGTTAAGTCCTTTGGCTTTAATTTAAATAAAGTACATGACTAACACAATAGTTGCAATTGCTGTCAAGGTCTTGTGTTTTGTAAACCTTTTGTATTGCATAACATAAATATGTATATAACATGGATAAAAAGGTTTGAGGAAAATTTCTTGTTTCATTGTTTTAGGAGCGTCTAAACTTAGAACCTTTATTTTTAGATTTTATTTATTTACAATCTGACTATGTCAAATAGATTATCAATAAAAAATCTAAAACCATTTTTTTATAGAAAGCTGTTTTTTGTGATCAGCCATAAAAACGATACGTTAATAGAGATATATATTTGAATATTTTCCAACTGCAGACGGACGGACAGAAATACCAATTCTATAAACCCTGACTTAAGCTAAAAAAACGAATAAGATGAATAAGATAAATCACTGAGATGCATTTTTAAATGAATGGTTGTCAAGGTTTTTTGACTTATGTTAAGATTACATTTAGAAATACAAAATTACGGAAATAACATTCTCTGTATATTTATGAAGTAATTTTATACCTAGTAAAAGCTACAAAAATGTTAAAGTGTATCCCAATTTAATTTTGTAAGTCAATTTTCATAAACCAAACCCTGACGAAACCCAAATTTGTTTTTTGTACGGAGGCTTTGCTCCGCAGAAATCATATACAAAGAATTTCACCTTGAAGCTAGTTTGGGAACAAGATGTAGTCATCTAACATAATAATGTAAAAATGTTGGATTAAATTCAATATCTTTTGATCGTTGGACCTCATACCCAAAACAAGTTCTTGGTATGAGAGGCTTCCAAATTGCAATAAAAAAAGTATGTATGCATTATGTATTGTCCAGTAATGTAATTGTAATGCCCAGTATATATACCACCACTTTAGATTTTGTTTCACAGTGTCTCAGTAAGTTCGTTCAAGACTAGATAAACAATGTCTATTCAATAACTACAAATATATTAAAAGTTTAAAAGTACTAGAAAATAAATCAGCGCTTTCTTCAATACTTGCTTCATATCAATGAACTTCAACCCCAGATTTAACTCACCCCAAATAGCAAATTTAGCCCAAGTTTTGCTAAGATTGTAGCCAATTTTTATTTTGTTTTGCTGTTTACAGCAATTGGTCGCAATCATAACAAATATCTTTGATTTGCTACCTTTGTTAAAAAATCTAGCTACAAAATGGAAATTCTGTGGTTAATAACAGTCTTGTGTTTAGCCTTAATGGGGTTTTGTATCCTGTTGACAGTCAAGGATAGAAAATACTTCTCAGACAAAGGCATTCCCTACCTAGGCAACATGTGTTATTCCATGATCGTTCACAATATGAGCTTTGCCGACTACACACTTTACTGGTACAAAGAAGCTAGAAGTAAACATCTCAAAATCGCCGGTCTCCAAGAGCTTCTAACTCCGACAATAATCGTAACAGACCTCGACTTAATTAAGAACATTTTGGTGAGAGATTTTGAATATTTTGTGGACCGTCGATCATTTAACGTGTCTGATCGAGACTTTTTTGTCAAAACATCTTTACCCCTTGTTAACGGGGACCATTGGAGATTTCTAAGGGGTAAAATTAGTCCATCGCTTACATCTGCAAAGATCCGAAGAATGTTTGAAATATTTGACACAAGTTCAAAGCAATTCATCGCGTATTTGAAAACGGAAAATTCAGCATGTGCACAAATTGACCTTTCAGAAGTGTACGAGAAGTTCACAGCTGATGCCGTCGCTTCAGCTGCATTTGGACTTGATAGCAAAGCATTTAATCAAAACGGGCCATCAGAATTCCAAGTAATGTCAGACCAACTCAAACTTGGTTGCAAAGGGATGGGAATCGTCAAGTTTTTATTTATGGAAATTTTCCCGCTAAAAGTCTCAGAGTACCTTGGCATCTCATTTTTTTCACCCAATGCTCAAGAATATTTTGTAAAGATACTTGAATCTGCAATCAGCCACAGAAGAGAGACTGGGGCAACAAGAGAAGATTTTATTCAAATAATGCTCGAGGTCAAGGATGGGCAAATGGACAAAACTAAAGATGAGTTAGATCCAAAATGCAATAAATTCACGTTCAACGATAAAGACATAAATGGGCAAATTGCTTTGTTTCTCATAGCCGCCTTGGACGCATTAACTTCAAATCTTATCTTTTTGGCTTATGTACTTGCTCTGAACCCAGATGTTCAAAGTCGATTATACCAGGAAATCTCGAGAAGTTTGAAAGCCACCGACGGGGAATTTAATTTCGAATCAATACACAATTTGCAATATTTTGAAATGGTCATGAAAGGTATGTAACATGAATTATAATAAATGGTCGAGAAAATTAGTTCGACTTAAGTCAATAACTTTTTTGTAGTTTTTGTTTAAAAAATTTGCTAAATGATTTATTTTATTCTTCTTTAGAAACTCATAGACTCTACTCACCAACTTTGCTTATAAATCGAACATGCACAACCAACTATCGAATTCCAGAGACTGATATTACAATCAAGAAAGGCGAAGTTGTTTTCATACCTGTGCTGGCGTTGCATCGAGATGCCAAGAATTTTGCTGACCCCGAGCGATTTGACCCTGAGAGATGGACACTTGAAAATCGTTCTAAAATCCATCCTTATGCTTTTCTTCCTTTTGGCCAGGGCCCAAGAAATTGTCTAGGTCCGATTATGTTTTATACATTAAGTTTGTAAAAATTGTATTTATTGTTTACATTTTCATTTTTAGGACAACGACTAGCAATGACGCAAATCAAGCTTGTTGTGGCTCATCTGGTTCATAACTTTATTATTGAGCCATGCCAGAAAACTCCGATGCAATTGCGATTTTCTTCGTCTATTAATTTGAGACCGGTGGATGGGATGTGGATTACACTTCGAAAAAGAACAGAAACTGGATAAATATGAAAATATATTTTACCTTAAAATATTCCAAGATAAAATAATTCAAGCTTTTGAATCACCATCGGCAATAAATGGAGAAAAAATGCATGCGATTGGATTTAATTTATTTATTGGTACTGCATACACATCATACCTAAAAATTGCTTTCCATTGGAATTTCGGTTAGAAAAAAGTGTTGTTGCGTGTAAATTACTCTCAAAGTCTTAGACTAAAGAAAAAAGATCAGCAGACCATTGATAATTAAACAAAATACAATTTTAGCAAATTTATTTTTAAAACAACGTCATACATTGTAGGTATATATGTGATACTTGATTGTTTATTAGAGATAAAATTTGCAACAGTTTTCGAAAGTAAAAGTCTAAAAAAGTGATTTAGGATATTAAAATGAAAATGAAGGGCGGGAGCGAACACAAATAACGACAGCGAGTTAATTTGAAGCAATCTACCTAGTCTGGCCATATGTTTTGGCACTGGTATTTAATGCTGTAAATTAGAAATTTCAAAGAGTTACGGTCTGAAATTTTTTACCCGTAATAAGCAACTAATTGGGTAGCTTACATAAATTTACAGTTCGAAATTTCCTCCTTTTGCCTTGATACACTGACGAAGACGAGTGGGCCATTGCTCTATCGCGGCACGCACCTTCTCCACGGGAAAGTCCTTCCATGCTTTCACCAGGGATGACTTTAGGGCCTTGACGCTTGTGTGGGGTCTAGCGCAAGCATTTATCTCCAACTTAGACCACAAGTCATAGTCCAGCGGGTTGAGGTCTGGAGAGGCAGCTGGCCATTCGTTTGTCGAGATGAAGCTCGGAGTATGGCTTTCTAACCACTTTTGGACAATCTTCGCTTTGTGTGCAGGAACAGAGTCCTGTTGGAAGGTCCAATCCTCATTTTTGAAAAGAGTGGACCCTAGGGGTTTGACAATAGGCTCCAAAACTTCCTCCAAGTAATTTTTGGCACGAACTTTCACTCTTTGAGGCACAAAGTACAGATGTGCTTTCCCTTTCCAACTGACCCCAAGCCATACCATCACTGAGCCGGGGTGATGGGCTCTTTTGGACTTCTGAAGTCCTAAGGGGATGTCCGATTTCTGTTTGGCATAGATGCGGTCGTTTTGTCGATTGAATTTTTGTTCAACGGTAAAAATCTTCTCATCTGTAAAGAGTTTGTTTTTATAACTTTCACCGGCGTACCGCTGAAGTAACGCTCCGCATCTGACGACCCTTTTTGTTCTGCTGCGTTGTTAACATGTGGGATGTCCCACGGCGCATAGCTTTGAGTCCAAGGTCTTTATTTAAAATTATTTTAGAGTTGTTTTTGAAACTTTGAGTTGCAGGGCTAATTTGTTCTGTGATCGGCAGGGATTTCGACGAATTCTGGCTTTCACTGCTTTCACCAGTTTTTTGGTGCGAACACTTCGAGGTCGACCAGATTTTTTCTTGTCACTGATACTACCCGTCTCAATGTACCGTTTGACCGTGTCAAACACTGTTGAACGTTTCGCTCCACTTTTTTGGAGCGTTTTGAAAATCTTAGAAGGTTTCATCCCACCCCGGTGCAGCTGAATAATTGCAGAACGTTGATTTGTTTTGGTCCCCATTTCGACAACGTTTAACTTTTTCTGAATTTTTTTTTTGCTAATTGTACAGAATTACTTCAATAATAAAGTGAGATGCGTAGTTAGAGTAAGTTTAATGGTAAGCGGGCAAATTTGAATGGAGAAGTTGAGTCCGGAATCATATTGTCCGACTAGGTAAAAATTACAGCTCAACACCTGCTTTCTTGTCTTGATAAATCGACAAAAACGAGAGGGCCATGACCTTATCGCGGCACGCGGAGAAAGTTATACACATTTACTCTTCACATACGAGAAGATTTTTACCGTCAAACAAAAATCCAAATGCCGAAATGACCTGAGATTAACAAAGCACAAATAGGACTTCCATTTAGCACTTCAAAAATCCAAAATCGCTCATCATTGGGGGTGTGGCTTGCGGTCAATTGAAAAGTAAAAGAAAATCTGTAATTTTTGCTTCAAGGGATGAAAGTTCGTACAAAAAAATTTTAGAGGCATTTTTTAGCTTATTTTCAAATCCTTAGGGTCCACTCTTTTTGAAAATGCTGATTGGACTTTCCAAAAAATGGCTGCTCCTTCACACGGAGCGAAATTGTCCAAACGTGGTTAAAAAGCCATTTTTCGAGCTTCCATTTTTCTACGTCTTTTCTATCTGCATTTTCAAAACCCCACCCTCTGGACTACGAATTGTGGTCTAAGTTGGAGCTAGATGCTTACTTTAAACCCCATACAAGCGTCGAGGCCTGAAAGTCATCCGTGGTCAAAATATGACGGACTTTCCCCGGGAGAAAGTACGTGCCGCGATAAGGTCATGGCCCGCTCGTTTTTGTCGATTTATCAAGACAAGAAAGCAGCTGTTGAGCTGTAATTTTTATGCAAGCTACCCAATTAGTTAGTCATTATGTGTGGAAATTTTCAGACCGTAACTCTTTGATATTTCTGATTCACAGCATTAAACACCAGTCCCAAAACATGTGGTCAGACTAGGTATATGATATCATTACAGCCTTGAATATCTGTGTGTTCAGTATCTCCTCCGGTTTTTTAGTATTTGAGAGTTTTACATTTGTTTAGAGGAAATTGCTTGTTAGGTTATACGGTAATCTACATATATGATATTATTGCAGCCATTAATACGGTATGTCGTCCGGCCCCGCATATGTGCAAAGCAACGGCTGCTGTTAATGACCCTTGGTCAAAGTACAAGAGGTTCTCTAATGGTCACCCCCATAAAAACCACTATGTAAGTCGAGCAATATATCGCTGGAACCAGGCTAGCCCATTGAAATCCAAAAACTTTATCATATGACCCCGTGACCCCTCAATCACGAGAAGACACCAAAAAGGACCAAACCTATTCCATCACTGTATGATGTACGCCATATAAATAATTAAAAAGTAACATAATTACTAAAAACATGTTACGGATTTACAATTAGGTAATTGTTGAAACATTCTTGCAAAAAAGCTATTGCAAATGATTACATAATTATAATAAAGAATCGTAATTCTAAAAACGGTATTATGTAAATGATAGCAAATATTAATGTATGTATGTATTTATTCAGACAGACTTTATTATCAATGATACAGATCCAATTGCTAGGTGGTAATTGTTGTCGGTAATTAAGAGTTATATTAGATATTATCACAGGTAAAATCCTGGTCCAGAGTTTTGAAAGGTCATGCGTTGATTGTTGATTAAACTTACAGATTGAGATGGCTTTTGTAATACGGTTATTTGAAGTAGATATCCTACTTTTTAAAGAGTACACTGCTGTTCTTATAACATAATCCAGGTTACCTATTCGTCTATCTACAAAGTCTTCAGACGCACTGCAGCGTCGTTTTAAACCAAATACTGTTCTTAGAGTGTCATTGTGAGTGACTCTAATTTTATCGTGTTTTTCCGACTCTGATAGATAAGTTTTGGATAATTTACATTTAACCTCAGTCGAAAATTTTGAGAAATAGGATCTTAGCATATAAGCTCTCGAGTGAAAACTCTTATTCCATAATCATCATTTGGTATCATTTTGTAATCTTGAGTTACAAACACAATGTAGACCATACACCATCAAAACATAAAAACACATTTCAGATTTGGGATTTTTGAGGAATTGTACCAAATAGTGTCAAGAAATGGTCAAGTTCGGTCGATTTAGTCTCGGGTTGATATTATTTTAATAGACAAATATAGCAATTAATCAACTAGACCAGATTTACTGATTATAACTAGGTAAGTTTTAAAGAAATATGTCAAGGTTTGCTCAAAATAGGGTTTAAATATTGTCCCGAACTTGGTTTAAGGGCTGTAACAATTAGTTCAATACTTATAACAAATAACCTTTAAAGGTTATTGTGGGTTTGTACGAGGGCGGTTTCGGTTATAATGAGCCATTTTTGCATATACAAAAAGGGTCGTTAGCTTATATTTTTAATTTTTTGTTTTCTGATTCAGTCATATCCACAAATTTTTCATTTAAAAACATTTTTTTATTTTGGAGCAATTGATTTTTGAAAGGCTGACCGCTCCAAACAGAAAGAAAACAGAATTGTGTAATTTACAACTTTCTGGCTCCGTTAATGATCATCGTTCTGAGTCTGTGTTTGTTGTGAAGAATTAAGTAATGACGTATTCGAATTCCTTGAAAATTTGGAGCATAATCTGTAATCTTTATGATTACAACTTGAACGTTACGGTTTTTAGCTAACTTTGAAGCATAAAATTATTTATTTTTGTTGATTTCCAATGTATTTTAAACGGCAAGCGTTTCACCTTACTACTTAGCAATAATCCATTGCAGAGACGGTATTTTTGTCTCAGATTCAAACTAATATATGTAGTAATCTGAATCGGTAACAAATTTGTGTAGGAAAGAAATTGTGTCAAAAATATGTAGCAATATTTGATTTTAAAATCACATTTCCTAGTCGTATTTTTTCATTAGGGTTGAATTTTGGTAAACAAGCATAAAAAAAGTTGAGCAAGCCCAACCATAAATTGTTTTCCTTCAAATAGTCGTTTGATATCCCTTTAAAGATTATGATAAACCAGAAAGTATAAAACTTCTGGATGTTTTCAAAAATGCTTTTAATTTCTCATAATTTTGATCATTTTTCCACTTCCTTAATGGTCGAGCTCTGTGCTTATTTTCAGTATCTATGTTTCAGTCTAGAAATTTCTAATACTACATTTTAAATGCCAACATACCAGGTTCATGATTTTCAAAGGTTTTTTGCTATTCCTATTGAATTCGTCAAAAATATTTACTTTGAAACTTCAAAAAATGTTTTTTTCTGTCTTGTAGAATTCAATAATATTTATTCGACCAATGCTAAAAAATGACTGAGTAAAGATTAAAATTCAAAAACTTGGATTTTAATTATTAATATTATGATCTTCAGACGCGTAAAATTTCTTGGCTTCTGTTCATCCTACTTTTGAGATATTGTCAAAAATGGCTCATTATAACGGAAACAGCCCTCGTATGCTAAAAACTGGTTTAAGGCTACTATATTGATCAAGACGAAAATTAAGGGATATATTTAAAACAAATACATGATCAAAGTCACAAAAGTATTCAATTCGGAACCTACTACTTCTTTAGCCTTGGGAGGCGCTAAGCGCTGTCCATGACCTAGTTTATTGTAAATTTCAAAATATGTACTTAAATCATTCGGTCTGGTTTTAAACAATTCCACTTAACATGCTCAGTCGCTTTAACTCAAGGTACAATTCCACTTGACAAAGTCTGTTCAGAACATCGCGATTAGGAAAGTTTTGTGGACTTACAGCTAAAGTCAACTCGAGGTGATTAGAATGCGAAAAGGTAAAAGCAGAAATAGGGATGAATGGGTTTGAGTCATGAACAGCGAGAATAGGATGGATTTTAGACACGGATTTTCCAATAAGTTTGTAATCTTGGCCGCCTACAATCGTTGTGTAGGCTGCGGAATATCCGGAATCTTTGGACAGCAGTTTTTTAGAAAAAAATGCAGGCAAAAGCCATATTAAAGGCATGAGCCTTTTGTAAGAACGGGTAATTCTAGAATCTTGGAGCTGGTTAAAATATTTCTGGGTTTCCAGAAGCCGTTTCAAAGGGTTATCTTGCTTGATTGGCACTTGAACCTGACCTATACTCCTGGTGTTATAAATAATGTCATATCAAGATTATCATGAAATTCTATGGGTGTTTAGTTATATACATAAAACAGTTTACCAGTGATTGCAGATCTTATCAGAAAGTGGAGTTCTGAGATTTCGAGAAGGATGTCTCGGCCAAGCAAATGAGGTACCTATGAACAAAAATGGAGGCAGGTCTGCTAAAGTTCTAGTCTGTAGTAGATATTTTCTAATCACACCACCAATTAGGGATAGTATTAGAACTGAAAATTGAACATTGTGATGTCGCCTTATTTTCTTTAGTAACTCAAGGTCTAAACGAGTGAAAGATATTAACCAGTGATGTTGATCTTCTTTACTACATGCCATTGGATGGCTCTGCGGATCACCAGGGAATAATTTGTGCATATAGCATGGCATTTTGATCATTTGAGAAGCCTAGATCGAAAGGAAAGAACATTTTATTTACGGCAAAAAACGAATTATTCAGTGATAGATTTTTTACCGTTTGTAACCATGTTTCTTCAAAATCCTTGACAATGTACGGCGAAGTGTTTCCAGTTAGTTCATCCAAAATATACAGAATCGAGTAGGCATCTGTAGAAGGAATATAATATCAGCAACTAATAAAAATGCATGCAAGTTTTCTTTAAAAGAGGGGTAACCTGCAAATGCATGATGGATTTTAAATGCGACCACCGTTTGATTCCTTGAAACTAAATGAACAAGAATCATATCCCAAAATGCGGTGCCTTGTTTGTATCTTGTCAGCAACCAATCTGAGATCAAGTCTTCTAAAATCTGACCATCTCCGAGTTGTTTTATATAAATATGGTCATCAATGTCTATTTTGTGTAGAATCTGTGCAAAAACAAAGCCTCCAAACGTTACCAAATTCGAATAAAACTTTTCAAGTTGACATTTAGAAGATGGCTTGTCAAGGGACTGAAGAAACTTTTCTGTGAATCTGAGTTGAATATCTTCCAAACTTAAATGTCCTTCAACTGTAAGGACGAGGCCTAAATTTACAACTGACTTGTCACTTCCTCCTGGAGCTTGAAATAAATCCAGAGGATTTAAAACACGTAATTCCCTCTTTATACATTTAGCAATCAAGATAACTGTTCCTTTCCATATGAATAAAATGAGAATAGGTAATGCTAAAAGGATTGATATGCAAACCCAGACTATTGCACCTAATACCAATTCTTTTGCACCCATTTAAAAGGACAAAGGGATTCAAAATCTACTCAGATGCTAACTTAACAAATCACAAATGTAAACTGTGGGCTTAGAAATTTATTTTACATGAGCGGAATGCAAATTAATTGTTTTCCTGGAACTGGTTTTGTGCTATTTTTTTTAAAAACAGATCTGGAGATTCTGGTTTTTATTGCTTCACAAATGGGATAGGAAGCCCAGCCTTGGCAACCCAGGTGGATTAGACTAATCACAACAAAGTCATATTTCAAATGTTATGATATGATGTAAATTTTTTTTTAATAGGTATAGAGGCCCGGCAAAGCCGAGCAAATTTAAAGGTAATAAATAAGGGGTCATGAAAACATTGTTGAGCACGCTAACATAATCCTGTTGTTAATACTTGTTATCCGTGGTTTAAATGCAGTTCTCCGTCCAAGTCGGATGAAAACTGCCCATTTGATATTTTTCTGGGTCAAGGCTCCACGCTCCGGTAGAGGCCAAAAAATCGAATCCCAAGAACTAGGATAATAAAACGTAGCAACACGTGGAAAAAAGTTTGCCGTGAGACGATAAATACTACATCACTAAATTCAACTGAAAGTTCATATGAATTATGTTGGTTAGTCAGTATTCATTTTATTCATTCTGGATTATTTTAGAACCCAAGTATTTGTAAACATGTAATGCGTTTGAGCTCAATAATTCATACAACCTTCCAGTTTAATTTAATAATTTAGTGTCTCTCGTTTCACGGCGAGCTCTTTTCAACGTGTTACTACGTTTTATTATGTATCATGTCATTTCTCTAAATCAACTACGCTGACAATATTGATATTGACTTTCTTCTTTAACTAATCTTAAGTCACAACTATTGACTGTTCACAAATGAAATCAAAACTTGGTTCTAATTTTGGCAGATTAAAAATTTGAATTATCATTACTGTTCAGTAGACTGAACTTATATAAATATGAGGACGATGTTACTAAGCACATAAATAACAGCAAGGAGTAAAGAATAATATTCGGTATTATTAACCATATAGAAATACATTACCTTTATTTATTTAATTCTTTGAATAACACAAAACAGTAAAATTCAATGCTCCATTTTCATTAGAAGACACGAACGAAAGACATACAAATTAATCAATCATAATTGACTTGGGAGCAAAATACGAAACATCTACTACAGGCAAAACTTTTTTCAAACAAAAATACTAATCTTCAAGTGTCAAATTCATCGATTTTTTATTTGCTATAAATAAAGCAACGTTAATAATACACCTCTTAATTAATATTCTTTTTGACACAACCCCAATTTGTCTTAAACTCGGAATGCTTTGAAAGACGCAATATTTCTTAGATTTTTTTTAAACATTTGTTTCTTCGTAGGGTGATTGAAACGGGTTGAAACTATGACCAAAATTACTTTTCGGAACACTTCATGAGTCAAGTGGAACGTAATTGTCATTATCCATGAACACGAGTTTTTCAAATATATGTTTTAAAGATTGTTTGTCAGTTTTCTCTGATCCTGATTTACTGACTTGGTTACTAATTTACTTGAACTTTGACCCAGGGTCACCAAAAGAAGCCTACGGTCTGACCAGGGAGCTCCGATTTACAACACTACACTATGGATCCTAGACCCTGTTTTTGACGACATAGGGAACTCAATGTTAATTTTTTTCTTCGTTTTCTTGCCGAGATATTTAGACCAAAAAATAAAACAAAAAATTAGAAATATTTTGTCCAAAAAATTAGCTGCGCAGACTTGCGCCTTTTCCGGTAATTAGCAATCAAAGTTAATGGTAGATGTGCAGGGTGAATGAAAATGTCAGCAAATTTCCCTTATTATTTATCTTTCATTGGGGGGTGGTAGGCTGGCCGATGAAATCATCAACCAATCACAACAGTCTCTCTAACAATTTGAAAAATGAGCCCCGGCAATTTTTCTGATTTCCTTTATATTCGTCGCACTTTTCCCCATACTTCGACATAGAGGTGGGTGAGTAGGGAGGTAGTGGGTTGGCTTAAGGAAATCTACATTTGACATTTTCATTCACCCCGCACATCTACCATTAACTTTAATTGCTAATTGCTCAAAAAAGCGCAAGTTTGCGCAGCTAATTTTTTGGCCAAAATATTTATAATTTTTTGCTATTTTTTTTGGTATACATAAATATCTCGGCAGGAAAACGAAGACAAAAATTGACATTGAGTTCCATATGTCGTCAAAAACAGGGTCTAGGATCCATAGTGCACTGTATTGGTTTTCGAAATGGGATATGCGGGGCCGGGGGAGATAGCGAACAAAGAGACAAACAAATCTGGAATAATATTATACAGATTCCCTAATGTCCTTGATATCAAGATCAACTAGATTGAAAATAAATTATGCAATGCGCCAGTAATTCACTGTCAACGATATTTCAGAATGGTTATAAAACAACATGAATTACGAATCCTAAATTGAAATGCGGAATATCATGTCAATCTATCAGAATTTGAAAATGTTTCCTCCCAGACTAAACTAAAACTGATAACGCAGTATGAAATTAAAAGCACATTTAGATAAAGAGGCTACTAAATCTAAAGTTACGGTATTCAACTGAGTTTTTCTTTTATTTTATAGAAACTCACTTAATTTATTTCACGAGTGGAAACACACTTAATACGAGCTTGCAAACCACCTCTAACAAGAAGGTTTACTAATCTTACTATATTTTGTTTGTTCTTTTCTCCATCTTTCCGTCATAACTAAGAGTAAACATTGCGATCACCAGTTTTAGATATCTTATGATTTAAATGTATGGGCATAGATATTTCACCCAGCCTGGTAATTAAGAATTTTATTGCAAATTATTCAGTTCATATTCATACAAATTCAAATTATTCAGTACATATTCATACAAATTCAAATCAATTCAATACACATACGACGGCAAATATTCACATTTTCACAAGACATCATTGATAATAAAATCGCATACATAAATCCGCATAGATATTGAAAGCATCATGATTTATGATAAATAAAGCTTATGATTTGTTGAATAAAGGACTTAACACAATAAGGCTTACAACTTTATTGAGAAATTGATTACAGTCACATATTTTCTTTTAGTATTTAATAAGCAGTGCTCTTAGGACTGAGTGGTGGCCCTTACAATTAGAAGGGCCACTGAGTTCAAATTGGGAGTTTATTTATTGCCATATAATATATGAATGGATACCTGATGTCTGGTGCTATATCGAAAAGCATTTTTATATATGGGATTGGGTTCAGTTTGAGAA
>JAQGBQ010000361.1:0-24079 GCA_034698485.1 Vertagopus arboreus | reverse complement strand
GTACTGATAGAACCTTAAATTTATTTAGGTACAGACGACTAGGGACTCTACAACAGATATTTCAAAATGACTGACACCCCGAACATAAAATAAGGAAATATTGTTCCACTTGAATCTTGAGACAGTCATCCAAATACATCCATTCTTAGAAATTTCATGCTTTATTTATTTAAGTAACTAAATTCGTCTTATTAGTATATGTAGTTATTTTAAGGTTGGTAAAAATTCAATAGATTCTCAATATCTGTTTTAAAATTATTAAAAGTATTAGAGACTGAATGCATATCAGTCTTATTCGTTCATAACATTTGTAAATATTTTACACAACTTAAAAGTACAATTAAATCGATGGTTCATATTATTATAGTGTTTTTAAGTAATACAATGGCAAATTAAATAATATAGTTCAACAAGTTTGTACGTTTCAAAACTTTCTAGATGTTTTATTCGATAGCAATAAGATTCTTTAGCGCTTAGGTTGCTTTAACATTACGCTAAGAACCTGAAAATCGCTTTAGGCCAAGTTTTTAAAACGGATTTTTTTAAAACCCTGAGTCTGAGTACATAGATAGATGTACTTCCTACTCTTCGAATGAGTTATTTTAGCAAAAAGTGCTGTTGATTTTTTTCTCTTGGAATAACTCTTTGAAAAAGAAGGGTGAGGAGATACGCGATATACACGTCTGCATATACTAATACTAAATACATATAAACAAGGCAACCCGTGTTCTTATTTTACTCACCACTTATTAAATAGACTTGGTTGATGTTTCTGCTGGTTAAAATCCTATTTTATTTACTATCAACCTGTCCGCATGAGAATTAAACAGGAAATTACATCCACAATTTGAATGCACACACGTTCCTCCATTTACACCATTTACACTTCTTCAATATCTTCAACCACCGCTTTGACAAAGCAACCCTTTTCTTTTTGTTCATCTCACTGCAATCTAAACCAATCACATAAGGTGTGTTCATAAACTATTTACTATAGAAATATGACCTGATTTAAATTAATTTCATTCCTTCTATTTATGGACACTCCTTGCAATAATAGATTCATTCCAATACTTGATTCCATTATGTATTTTCAACCAGCCAATTTTAATGTTCTGTTTTTTAGTCCTGAATGTTCTATAGATAATATCCAGTTTGCAAATAATCAGGCAGTTCTTGAATACCTAAGGTTTGCAAATCATATTGTGTATAGATATTGAGCTGTAATTGTTTAAACGTGTGCATTTGAAAACTATTGATTTAGTAAATATAAGTACGAAATTTAGGGTATCTTGCTCTATAAACGAGAAGTTTACTGGCAAAACTCAGAATAAAGGATTTTGTGATTTTATGTTAACCTGCCAAGTGTTGGTTTACATGTTTAAATAAACCAGCTTTTAAAAGATGAATGTGATTTAATGTTTGCATATTTAGCAGATTTGACTGAAGTAAAGAAGTGGAGGTGGGGCGGGTTGAAAGGGTTGAAGAAGAGGGTGAGATGTTTACAGAAAAGGATTGTGGGTGACATGACCAAATCTCAAATATTTGCATTTAGTTCCATCAAACCCTTTTACTGTCACTTTCAGCTCATTATCCTACCATTCAAATTTACATCTTGCAGTGACATTCAACAACCCCACTAACTATCACCATCAGGTCTATTGTGAACATATTCAGCAAGATGTTTTACACGTTATATCTAGCTTTTGATATCCTCTCGTTTTATTTTAGGGAAAAAACTAAATTTTCCATATATCAATGAGCAGCTTTCTCTGAGTCATGTCATAAAATGATAGCAATTATTTATCATACAAGCTGTCTATTGCTAATTTTATGAGTTTATTTTCAAACTTTGATTTAATTTTGTTAAAAAATAGGAACAACTCAGAAGTAAATAAGAGTCACATTAGATTGCAATATTGTTGGTTCAACTGGATACGTTTTAGCCTAGCGTAAAAAGTGAGAGCTTATTATTATAATGTCTTAAGAAGTCTATAAAAACATTAAAATTACACCTGAATAATAAATCAAATCAAAACTGATCAATTAAATTCTTAACTTTTAAAAAACACTGAACAAAGATTAGACCAAACAGAAATTATATTCGACTCTCTTTAACTATCTGTAATGTGATACACTAAACTAGTAGAAATAAATTGTTGCTTTTCATAAGAAAAACAATATTTTTTATAAGGAAATGAAATAAAAGCAAATAAATATCTAGTATACATCTAGAATGAATGAAAGGCTTAAAGAAGTGGAGAAAGCTGGAAGAGATGATGATTATGAAATCTCATAAGTTTTGTTTTGTCACCACACCGCAAAAAAAGAACAAAGTTTTTTTTCTGCTCATTTCTTCAGACCCTTTTGTTTCCGTCTGTTTTCTATCTTTTTTTCTATATACCGCTCAGTTCTCTCTATATTCTCTGTTTTCTGTAAATAAAGTGTTTGAATATAAGTTAATATAAAAGTATAAGTAAGAGGGAAAAGATAGAGTGTTGTAAATTCTGTGAAGGACAGGCAGAGATTTCAAAGATTTCAAAGATTTAATGTCCCTCCTTGAAAAGTTGAGACGTTGAGAGAAAAAGCCGTTTAATCTTAATTAATCTTGTGTGTCACTAATGAAACTGAATTGACCAACTACATACAGATACAACACAACTATTTCAACCAAAAAGGATAAAACGAAAAGAGAAAAAATACACAAGGAAAAAAATAAATCTCAACTATTCTTTAGATTTCTTTAGACTTCTTTCAAGACATCCAAACAGTTTGAACATTTTGAGAGCACTTTGTGCTTTTTTTTGAGTGAACAGCTGGGTATTTCCCTTAAAGAGACAATGACAAATTCACGGGGAATAATAATATCTGCGTATAAATAAATATAAATTGATGATTTCTAACAATCCAAGTATATAAATATTTGAATGCCTTCCTGGGTGGTAGTGGTAGTGGTTATATTTATTATGGTGGCTGAGTCAAAGACAATAGAGTCTTCAGTCTCAGTCAAATTTCTTAGCCATTTTCAGAGTGATAATAAGCATGAAGACGGGAAGCAAAGGGTGGTTGCTTTCTTTCAAACAGTTTCAAACAAAACAGCAGCGTATTTACTCAGAAATAAATCATATACACTTTTATTTTAAGACGGAGAAAGCAATTCATTCGTGCAATTCACTATAAAGATATTTTTAAATTCGTGAAAAGTGAAAGTATTTTTAAATGCATTTTGTACCAATTTTTTAAAGCTTTCAAAAATCGACCATTTCTAACAATTTTAAAGGTTTAAAATGTGCATACGATAGAAATTGATGGTATAAGTAGCATGAAAAATGTTAATGGTACCCCTATGGTATTTTATGAGGGTCAGTACAGCCCTGATCCATTATCCGCGATTCCTCTAAATTCGTCTTTGGAGTGAGGCGAATCATTTGTGAAAAAAGTTATTCGCAGCAGTGAAGTGTGAAAGAAGCTTATGAAAAGTTGCTTTTTCTCATTTCACGAGCCGACTGACTCCCCCAGTCAAAGCTAACCTCGTCTAGACTCTTCAATAGCTACTTCTCCTACACTATATTTATAAAGATACGTTATATAATATATGTAATATACTTCTTCTTGTGTCCTGATAGGAACAGATCGGCTGTTGGTGTTGGTGGCTGGTGAAAGTCCTGAGAGTCGTCGGCCTTCATTCCATCACTAGTAGAAAGCCGGAGTCCATATTCGACAATAAATTGACACTCAACTTTTCTACACACAAGAACATCAGACCCTCACTCACACATCCCGTATAGATTTTATACCACAGTCGCTTGTATCAACTCTGATTTTATCCAAACCTTCATATTATATGTATTAGTTTTATTCAAAAAAGGGCACTTCTTCATGTGTTCAACTTAAAAAATTAAATTAAATCTAAACATTTCCTTGTATAATTTTAATGGGTTTTCATAATTATTTTTCTTAATCTTGTATAGGTAGCTGAATAAACTAAAATAATTTGTTTATTAAACTCTCTTTAGTCGAGGATGATAAAGTAAGGAGAAAGTTGATTATGACTAAAAATAGATGTTTAAAAGCTACTATTTTAGATATAAAAGATGAATTTCTAAAGCATTTAAAACTTGATCATGATTTACACTTGGAGGAGTGCCCTTGTAAGAATATAAATGTTTATTCTCAAGTCGTGGTTGTAGTTTTGAAAAGGGGTTCGTTTTTGTAGATTGAGACGGAAGGCTCATAACATAAGGAGAAGATATGGACTTTGTTAAAAAATAAAGTTTTTGAGGTTTTGGTTTCCATTTCCCTTCTTTAGGCTGCCCTATTTATTCCATCCACAGAAATAAATAAACTTTTCAATTCATTTCCATTCAACTCCTTTTAAATTTATTTAGCCTGGGAATTTATATCAAATGCTTTTACAACTCAAACTTTACGCCTTTCCTCACCTCCATTTCAAAAGGACTGTCTATAAGCAACGGTATTCAACAAAACCGAGACCCTTTTAACCAAACATCTCACAATACTATTCAGATTTACCCACGTGTCCTTTATAAAAGGTTGAATTTTGCACTTTCTACCAAACAACGTCCGTTTTTTTGCATTAAACTTCATGAATTTTCTACCATTTGTGTTAATTTATTAAAATCGACCATTAATTTAGCAGTATAATTTTTTTTTAAAGCAAATAAATAAGCTGCTCTGCTTATGAACGGCTATTTACCAACTGCGTTTACAAGTAAATGAAATTCCATTGAATTTGCAAATACTTTCAAATATTTTAAAAGTCGAATATATTGACTAGGTTTATACAACGTCTGTAGTTTTCATGAAGAAAAGTTGTGAAATTTGTCCGTTTCCGGTTTCATATCCTTCGTATGAGTTTAGAAAGCACTTTAAGAGTTCTTAATAACGGCTTTGTTATGTTGTGCCTTTCGTAGTTTCAATGGTTTGGCCTTTTATTTCCGCATCAAGGACGACTCAGTAATTGAACTACTTATTACGCAAATGTACACATTGTAACCAAACAATATTTAGACTTTGGAGATGACGCCGCAAAAATCTATAAGTAAACCTACATATTTGAACTTTGAACGAAAATTGACGTTGTGTTATAAACTTTTGTAATTCAACTAGCAGTAAACTTTTTTTTACTCAGATTTAATTATTGACTTTAATTATTAATTGGTAAAAAAATGAATTTACGCATATTTAGAAAAGTCTCCTCCGGCTAAATCTTAGATAACATTTTATTTGAAAGTTGAAAACATTGAAGTTTTAAAATAACTAGCTGTATAGAAAATGTAAAAGTTGTCCATTATTGAGTCGTTTGACTCCGGGTCGACGCTCATACTTTAAGTCCGTAGCAAAGAAGCCATTGGACAGAAAAACGCAAAATCTGCATAAATTTTGACATTGTAATATTTGGAAATTTGAAATGTTGGAGAATGGATTGTTAGAGTTTCTAGATTTCGATTAAGAGAGAAAAATATGGGAAATGTGCTGGTCGGCTGGTTCTCAGTTAAAGGAGCTGAGGGCTGGCGGACTGTCCGGGTGTTACATTCCAATCCTAAGTAAAAGTAAATCAGGAAAAGGGGATCTTTATCTTTTCTCCAAGACCATTCATATACAACATTAAATAAATTAAAATCTACAAATAAATTTATTCCGAAATCGAATTATTGATGAGTGAATATCCAACGCACTTGATTTTATTGTATGCAATTAAATCTGTGGACAGCCCTTTAAAGGGTAGAACAGAGGGTTTTTACTTGAAGAGTATGTAGTAAAATCTCCCGGTTTGGTTTCACAGCTGCTCGTCCAAAAAAGAAAAAAATACCCGGACCGGGTTACATTTATAAGAAAGTGCAGAAGCACCAAGGCAGAGATGGACAGTCTTTTAAGAAAAATGTGTGCAAATGCAATGCAGGGTGAAAACACCGAAATGGCCAAAATCAATGTAACAAAAATGAGAAGTTTGCAAAAACTCTTTGTTCAATTCTAAAGTGTATCAAAGCAGTCGAGTTTACTACGTTTTGAGCTTATACATCGTCTAATTGAAACTAATGAAGTGCGTTTCATTAAACAAATCAGAATTCATTCAGCTTTTGTTGCATGGTTTAAAATTGAAATATGCCGAATAGACGTTAGCCGAAATGGGTTTTGTTTGATAAAGTGAGTGGATTTGGGCGGTCAGTTCGTCAGCTATTAGATTACATAGACTAACAAGTTCAACATCTGATCACATTATCGATTTGACATCCCTTCTTCCTTAAGAGGGAAAAAAATCTCTCTGCTCTGCTGACTAAATTCTTTCCGCTTTTCTTTCTCCGTTTGTACTGGAATGAAAACCAAAACCTCAGAAGTAGGAGTAAATGTTGGAGTACAGGATGTCCGAGTGGTCACTTCTACTACATGTCTATACACGCATAGTATAACAGATACAATAGTACATGTATGAGAAGAAGAACACGCAGACATATCCGAAGAGATACAGAGAACATTAACTACCCGCTTCCTGCTTCTCACACCAACCAACTCGATCCGGGCATCCCCAAAGGGTTTTTTAGCTTCTCTGTTCCACTTTCACTTTTATTAACATCAACACCTCTAACATCATACTTTTATTATTCCAATACTATTTTTTATTTAGATAAAGTCTACAGTGACTTTTAATTATTCCATAGCGTAATTGTTAAGTACTGTCAAATACGCTGTTAAGCAGGGCTAAATGTGTACACATAAAATCTGGAATAATTTTTTGGAAAATCAGTTTAATGAAGGTATTAAATAAATGGGGAAAATGTTCGGATATTTATGAAACAGCCCTCGTAAAAGTAGACACTGAACCCGCACCGGGCAATAATATCTGAAAAGATCAGTGATTCTTGCTTAAACCTTACTTATGGGATGTTTTCATTGACCAACTATACAATCCTTATCTCTTCTTCCTTTCCTACTTAAAACTCTTAATCCTTTTTTATTTCTCCTGTCCTTTAACAACTGCACATTCATCATAACTCATAAAATCCCAAAGATACTTAGGTTTTAAGATCAAATCTGTATCCAAGTATTTAGGTGTAAGATTCCCCAACATTTATTTTATTTTAAAATCTAAGAAAGTATACATTTTTTCAAGACTCCTTGCCATTACGTATTGATATACATAGATTATTATTGTCTACAAAACTGCTGAAACAATACCTAAAATCTGTTCGGTCTAATGTGTTATCTAAACCCTAACAAATAAAAATGTAAAATCTGGGCATTTAAACCAATGTAAGAATAAATAATAGAAAATGTGTTGTCTGATCAACTACTTATTGACTTGACTCTGCAACCAAAACTCAGTTACCCAGCAAAGAACTAACACCAACCCACATAAAATTTAGAAAGCAATGGATCAAATAACCAAAGAACTTGAAGTCACCAGGAGATTTGTATCTCAAAAAATTCAATTAAATTTCAAGTGTATCGCTTCTACCTGGAGTGAAAGCACTTTTTTCTTGTATTAACTCACTAATGAGCAAATAACTTTAGTTGGAAGTTACAAATAGACTCAATTGTTATTTATTATTACGCAATACAAAACCTTAAACCAAGAGCAACGACTTCTAACTTCGTATCAACTTACAAAATCAAATTCTTTTACACTTTTTTCTCTTCTATCTTTTATTGGTTACATATTGAGATTCACGGATAAACCGCGGAGTTTTCGACATGTTATCGACATTCTACTGCCAATACTGCTTTTATCGAAGTTATGTATTTACTCTGTTGGAGCTTAACATTTTGCTTATTGTTGGTAATAGCCATAATGAAATTTGATGCGTGTACTATATCTGAGGAGTAGATGCGGGATACAACCGAAATGTTCGAAAAGATCTTACCTGGTGCAAGAAGTATAGATAGAAGAAGAAGAGCTGAGCATATTTTTCCGGTGTTGATGATTAGTGTCATCCTGTTCCCCTTTACTCCCAAAATCATCTCAAAACTCAATTGTCAGATTGTCACTTTTCTATCCAATTTCAAATTTGCTTCATTGCGAAATTCTTTCGTATTTTTTCTCCTCTCTCTCTCTCTCTTAAAAAATCGTCAATAATGATCCCGATTTCGATTTGGCTTTGAAGCTATTTCAATCTGCACGTTCTTTGTCCGTCACCTAAAAACACAATTTCATACCTTTATTATATATAAGAATGTTGAAGCATCTCTCATTATTTTAGACTTTAAAGGACAAAAGGTCAAAGAAAATAATTTTATTGGCTACATTTTCTAATGTTAAATATAGTTTTGGAATTGGGTGGATTGTTAGTGAGCATTATTTATTTTATTGCTTGGAAAAAATAATCATCTTATTTTATTTACAGACTTTCCTTTCTATAAAATGTGATTGTATTCAAAAAATGATCCTGTCGAGTATTTTTAGTTGATAAATTGTGACATGAAGGGTGATTATTTTCGGGTTATTATTGTGAAAATAGAAACAAAGGTAATTATCCCCGGATTAAGTTGTAACATGAGAAAATATTTATTAAGAAGGCAAAGAATAGCAAAGTAGCAAAAGAGTTAATCAAGTTAAGGGAAAAACTGATTCTCTTTTGTGTCAAGATTCTAACTAGTAGTAGAGTGGAAGAGACAAATTGACAGTTTTTGATGTTTGAATTTGTGAAAAAATCGGCTTGAGATTTGTGTAGGGATTTAGTGAAAGAAGGCAGGCGGTGTTCAGTTTTTGAGTTGAGAATCTAATCTAATCATCCTTGATCTCCCCTCTCTCTGCACTTTTTTGACAGATTTTATTGCCTTCATCCCCTCTTCTACTTGGACCAGTTTACAACCAAAGGCAACCGGCTTTCAATATAACGTTATGCAATCTTAAGATTATATTCAACATCATCATCATCACTAAGAAAACTAGGAAGGAAGTGGAACCTTGTGTGTTTCTATTCTATCTATAAAATCTATAACGTTTATATAAAAAAACTTGTTCGGATCATCCGTCAATCATGTTTGGGTTTTATTTCTGACACCTCAGTTTTAGACTTTTTGGTGGTTTCTTCTTTGGAGCAAATTTTTGCAAAAATTCTGATGCTCAGGGAATTGTTGAAATCTTCTAAGTTGATAATAAAATGTTTTGATGTTAATCTGTGACACAATTATTCAAAAACAGATATATTCAAGATGAATACATATCAAATGCATTCTATGCATGACCCCTAAAGATGTTGTTATGTTTCGGACTCTTATTTATATTTGGAGTTTGAAGAGAGAGAGGGGATGATTAATCGTCGAGAAGGATGAGATTTGGCGAGTATTGGCAAACAGGATTCCTTTCATCAAGACGAAATGTGTTACTTCTTCAGGCATCTTCTTCATAATAAATAATAACATCTTCACTTAAAAGCAACGTATTAAAATAACCCCCGTCTACTCTTAGTCTCTCAGCTATAAATTTCTTAACACAAATATATAGGATTATAGTAGAGAAAACACAAGAAGTAATTGATTGCCGTCATATCCGGCTATTAATTAATAGGGGAACCTCCGTCTCAATTTATTACTCTTCTTCGCAAACAACTCAAGAAACTCAAAATGCATATCACTATGAGTCTCGTCTCGTCTCGTCTATTAATGCAGTTTACAATTGTCTA
Source organism: Vertagopus arboreus (assembly GCA_034698485.1). NCBI lineage: Eukaryota > Metazoa > Arthropoda > Collembola > Entomobryomorpha > Isotomidae > Vertagopus > Vertagopus arboreus. Next base: position 14,435 of record JAQGBQ010000361.1, on the reverse strand, counting down.
CTAGTCTACTTCAATCTTTCAATATTGCATCTACAGTTTGAGGCTCAAATTGGAACCACTTTTCTTATAAAAACGAACTCGAAAATGTTTATTTTTTCACGGGTGGAAATTTAAATATTTGTACGGACAATTAATATGCAGTCCTGCTTAGAGTATAATTTACGGCATATGCAAACCTAAACAGTATACTAGATAAGTATCTGAAGAATGAAATATTAAAGTTCTAAATGGTCTTGAAGACAAGAGGGGGTTTTGAAAGATGTGAAAGATGACGTCGAAGGGATTGTGCCGTCCATTGAAATTTGAAATGCATTAAACTGATTGTAGTTCTTAAGGGATTGTTTCATTTGTTCTAAGTGGAGCCACATCGGATAGGAATTATATTCCTAGTGCTTGATAATAGTGAGAAGTTTGGAGGGGCTGAAATATGCTAATTTATTATGGAGCTAATTCCACATGACAAATAACTATGTGTATTCAGAGAAAGTTTCATGGAAAGTTCAGCTTTCCCTTGGCCATGAGGGGTCAGCTCTATTCTGCAATGGATTCCTTGTGTAAAACTTTGTCCACATTCTTTGTGGTCGAATCTCCCCTTCTCAGAAGAAAGCTAAGGAAATCTTGAATATTTGTCTGTATGAAATAAATACCTGTTGTTTCTTCCATTTCTCTCTCATACTACTTATAACTTCTTATAATGTTCTTAACAGAAACAATCCGCTTTCATGTAAAACCAAATAGAGTTCGTGGAATTACAATTCAAGCACTGAGTTCTTACAGGGTGTACAAATAATTAGTTGCAAATTTAAACATCTTGAATTAAACGATGGGCTTGGATTATATGAAGGGTGTTCCATAAATATCCGACTACTTTTAAAATGTGAATTGCCTTAACTAATATTTTGTTTCGTTAAAAAATTTGAACTCATAATTTTTTGTACTTTTTTCTGAATATTTACCCTGTACTTGTAATCAGTACCATAATGTTTCCGGTACATATGGATCTTTCCAAATGGAAGAGGTTGAATGTGTGCAAAATATTTGTAGATACTTTGTTATAGTATTTAGAGGGTTTGGTACATTTAGTTTTGTGTTTTGGAGTGAAGGGCAGTCAGTGAAGCGGAATGTTTTGTTCAAGATTCTCTGTATTTTAGTGTTTTAGTATTTTCTTGGTTTATTTCTGATTGCAAAGGGGGAATGAAGCTGGGAATTGTCAAGGGACACTTTCCTATTAAACTCCATGCATTCCATCCACTTCCATTTATCTTACAGTTCTTACCTCTCATCCGATTTCACCATTTTCAGCTATCTATTTCAATACCAGAAACAACTTATAGCAACCGAATGAAACCAAAACTATTCGTATTATAGTAGTAAGTATCTCTATCTATGCAGTCTAAGCATGTTCATAAATAATGTCACGATATGAAGGGGCTGAGGTAACCGAAAAAAATGTGGTGCATAATAAGTTAATGCATTGGAGAGTGAAACTTATCATGTGACAGTGTTGGGTTACAAAAAATTCGGATTTTGTATTACATTATTTACGAACATCCTTTATGGAACAGAGGCAGTAAGAATAAAATCAAACCGGAGATTTGTAAGTTTTTCTGGAAAACTTTTTAATAATTCTCGTGGATTAATTTACGATTTTTGGTAATATTTCTATGTTCTCAAATTGAAAATTGACTACAATTTACGAAATAAATTGCTGAACATATCTAAGTTTGAGATTATTAAAATTTGGACATTGTAGCACTTTGTAAAATAATCCCCTAGAGAGAAGAGAAAGAAGGGTCAAGATCCCGAATTTGTATTCATTCCTTCATGAACAACTCTCATTAATTATCAACTAAAACCCAGAGCAAATGAATTTATAATTACTTGTTCCAATTTATATTCAGTATCAAAGTGCCTCGTGAGTTATTACCCATTTTCATCATAGAGCATTCTCCCTAAAACTTATTTGCTCTATTATAATACACAGGACAGTCATCATTCCCGATACTAATATATAATTTCCGGTTTTTCATCACCTACAAATTGTGTCGAGTTGTCTGTATTTTAATCAAATTATTTTTATGATTTTATTGACAATGATTGCATTTATTAAATAAATAAAAAATATTTTCATATCAATTTAGTAAATATTAGTGGGTCAATGTTCTAGATTTTTCATACTCTTGGTGTCTCTTAAAAACAGTCAAATAGTGTATAACCAATGCAATTATAGAAACCATGATTTTCCATTTTACCGAATGTTTCAATTAGCTGGGTCTCACTTGTGAAATTGAAATTTGACTGCATCTCAAAGGTGATTGAAAAGATATTAGCACAACTGCATCCTTCTTCTTCTTGAAGAAAAAGTGTGTGAGAAGGCAAGTTGCCAAATGGATGTGCTCGTAAAACTTAATATTTATTATTCAACCCTAAAAAACTGCCTTTCTATGGCCAATCTACGTCCCAGATAAACAAAACGGGATGATCTAATAATACTTATACGACTTAATGATTAGCAGTTAGTTAGTTACGATGGTTAATTCTCTGCAATTTGCCCTGAGTTATCAGCTAGTACAAAGGACTCTCCATAAATTTAATGATTTTTCAAATTCTGCACAATTTTACTTATTCTTTATTATAAAGCTTTTAGAAAAATTAAACCAAGTTTATGAACAAGCCTTATTGGTTTTGAATGAAAAAAACGTTGGTGTAAATGAGTGGCTGTTTAAGCGTCTCTTCGTCAGTCTCCACTTCTTAGCGTTTTAAACCTCTGCCCTCCGTCTCGTGCCATTCTGCCTGTCTGTCAATCCACCACCAGCACACAACTCTTTGTCAATGTTACTTGTTAGTGTTAGTAGAACGACCATTTTTTATCATATGTACAACAAGGGAGATAAATTTTGAAATTTAAGGATTTAAGAGAATGAGAAGCAAGATAAGTTACCCGATCCGGACATTTCTTTCCGTATTTATTTATCCTAATCCACCTTCCACTATTTCCATCCTTTCTATAGTTTCTAGAGATTTCTAGAGATTTTTCCGCTTCGGAAAGCAGCATTCTGTGGCTGGTTTTTTTCTCTGTTTAGAAATCCATAAGGATTGACTGAATTGTCTGGTGTGTATCTGGTTGGTGGTGAGGCATCACAATATTTGGAAGGATTAGCAAATATCTCAACGCTATTTGAGTCTATTCTCATCAAGTTCACAAAAACATACCCTCTTTATTTTACGACTTCAACTTTCAACCGCTTTGCATACTGACAGAAAATACCCGGGATTTATTTACAAGATTTCTATTGCTTTTGCTACCCTTGTATTTTTATCATATTACAAAATATTGCTTAAGAAATCTATCCTTTTAAAGTTAAAATATTAGCAACAAAAATATATCCTGTCATTAAGAAAATTTTACTCGAAAAAGCTTTTGTTTTGCATTTTCAACTGTAACAAATTGAAATTAGTTAAGCCTCATATTTTTAATAATTCTAGCATCATTCTGATAATTGTTCTTATAATAAATTTTGAATTGAAACGCAATGCTTATCTTCAAACTAAAGAACACGTAACAATTTAGTGGACTGACAAAAAACTTTTATTAAGTCTTAAGATTAGTTCGTTTAGAAATCTAGTGCTACCCTGACATAAAATGGAAGAATCTGTGAACATCAAAGCTATAATAATTACGAAGCACATTGGTATTAGATGCAGATAAGATTTAAAATGTGTAATGCACAAAATACACTTTATCTAATTCTTAAGTCTATCTATGCTATACGGTACCAGAATCCGTAATGACAGTTTTGCTCATTCTCACGCTTTTTTCTGCATCTTGATAAATAACTTTTAATCTTGAGAATCTAGGCCAAAAGTAGCAAAAAATATGACAAATATGAGAAACATGACAGAAAAGCATTAGCAGAACGGTTGGAGTTTTTAATACCTTAACACTCTTTGCATGGAAAAATTAAGATTCATAAAGAAATTTGCAGAGATTTTATATGTAATTCTATTTGCTGTTTTTTGTTTAACAAATGTAGTAAACCCAAATTCGCATAAATAAGAGACTTTTAAACCGATGTTAATATATAAGTTTAAAGCAACATATTTTGCTTATTTTAAAACTGATTTTTGATTATTTGAATTATTTATTATGTCAACGAAGGATAAAAACATTTATAAATGTAGAGAAAATGGGAAATCTAATGAAAATTGTGTACACTTACACAAATAGTTATTTTGCTCAAATACAATGAATTGAAAAGTGTAACTTTTTGAATGCTTTTGTTTTGCTGTACAGCCAACCAGACTGACCAGTTTCTGTTGTTTACGTCTTCTCAGCATTTTTTATAACGAATTGTTAATGGAATGTTATCAAACGCATAGAAATACATGCAAACACTATAAACGGGCTAATATTACATTTGTCTAGATTTACAGTATATAGTTAACGGATATAGTATTATGCTATTATAATTTAATTCTTTGTTAATTCACAAAATCAAAACAACAACAATAACAAAGTTTCCACGTGGAGTCTCAAAATTAGAATTGTAGGACGTAAGTGTATATAGGTAGCCTCTTATATTTTATAAACATCATTAGCAATATTTCAAGAATTAATGATAAACGTACTAGAGTTTAATTTAGCTTAACAGAAATTGAAATTTATATTCCGATCAATCTATCCATTTGTTAGGAAATAAATCCCTTTTGTTACTCTAAAATCCAAAGAAATCTCAAAAAACTTAAATGAGAATTATAAATCCTACTTTGAAAAGGCAAGTTTTAAAATTTATGTAATGTCCTTTTGCAAATTAAATGCTTCCAGGGTTAAAAACTGTTTTTAAAACATACTATGGATTAATGTGAGGATAGTTTATTATCATACCTTTATTTGAAATTCAAATATACACATTGCGAATTTGCTTAATTGACTTTTTTGCACCCATTTCGTATGCAAGGATGGTTTGTTTTTCTAACATCTCTCACGTTATTAGCCTACTTTAGATCCTTCAAATTCTTATAAGATTTAGTATTTGTCATGTGTGACATTGGTAGGTGTTTTTTGTTTTGTTTTGGACTGTGAGGCTATTGACCAGACACTCTAACTTTATTTTATCTATTTTGATTTTGTATTCACGCAATAATTGCAGCATATAAATTAATGTATACAATTCTATATAAAAATGTCTCTAAATTAATTCAAGGCCAATATTAACCGTGTCATCCATTTTAACCTTGTTTATATTATAGTCACTGGAATAAATAAAAAAGTGATCTGCTATTTTAAGCTACATGAACTACACCGTTTTCGGAATAATCTAATTTAAAATGCAATGACAATGGACAAAGCGTTATTCAACAACTCAGTTTCAAACTTTGGAAAATGAAAACGTGTTTACAGAAACTGTTTTTAAATATTTTTTTATTTCCGAATTCTGCAAGCTAGTATTTCACAACAAAATAATAAAGCCATTATGTAAGTGTAACAATGTGTCAGCCTAAATATTGACAAGAAATATATACTGTGATATAAATACTATGATTTTTTAAACAAAATCTTCATCAAATCTAAAATCAGTTTTAACCCAGAGTTGATCTTATCAAATTTGAAAATTCTCTATCTTCTCTATACATATTAAAAAGATCCATTCGGTCCAGTTTTAACGTTTTAACACTACTTTATATCACCATTATAGCTTTATTGGACAATGGGTTTCTATATTTATTGGAAGGTCAGGGCTCTTGTTTACCAAAATGTTGTTGCACTCTATCCTTGTCAACCCTTTGAGTGTATGTATGTAGCTTATATAAATATGACCACGTGCTTCTACTTTATACTAGAACCAATTGACCCTCAGATACAAATACATTTAATGTATTAGAAATTCTTTTAGAAATCTCAGAGGAGGTTGAGACTGTGAGATTCAAGGTGCTGAAAAAGACAGGTAATCCTACAATGCATAATAACACATCCCACCACCACTACTGTCAACCCTACTAACTTAGGATAATGCTAATACATAGAATCATGTAATGTCAATCTAAAAACTAAACTAAGTTAGTTATTATGGGACGGTCCCCTCGATTCAAGGGGACTGTTTCCCAAAAATCCAAACTAAAATCTCTTAAACGACCTTCTATCCCTAAAATGCATAGAATCAATCCTGTGGGTCGTGTTAAAAAATTTAACAGTCAACATTACGCACTGGTTTATATCAGTGCTTAAGTTTCCAAGGAGTTAGTCAACTCCAGATTTTTGAGAAGTAGAAAATAATAACATCTCAAAAAAAAAATTGGAAAACGCTGCAGTCCGTAAAATTTAAATAGTTAAGTTTAAATAGTTAATTGAAAGTATTATAATCGCTCAGTCATGTCACGGGTATTTTTCCAACCCGAATGGCTACAATTTCCTCAACATCCCGCATTCTGGTTCGATTTCACCAACGAAGACAACACAGAAGTAAATACTACAGACATAACTGAAAAACAATCGTCAGTTTTTGTGCCTTGGGAAACAACTCAATTAAATCTGACACAAGATAAGAGCACATTCGACTACACTTACATCCATACTGATAACCCTCCTAAGTTTGCTGCCTTTGATTTTGAAATCTACGACTGGAAGAGTTGGGCCGTTTTTGGAACTCACAATTGGCACTTGCCCTTCATAGCTGGGATCATTTATCTCGGGGTCATATTTGGACTCCAAAAGTATATGCAAAATAGGGAAGCCTTAAATCTCAAGTGGCCCCTTTTCTTATGGAACTCAGCCTTAGGACTCTTTAGTGTTATTGGCTTTATTCGAACAGCCCCTGAGTTCTTCTCAATTTTGCTGGGCACGGATGGATTCTATAAAGGGATTTGCTTCAGGTAAGAAAAGAACCCGGATTTGTGCTTGTCTCGATATTCCCCGAAAGTTTGTCGGAATCGACACCTACAGCTTTTATGGAATGGGTTGAAAAGAAAATTCGGGGTTGGTCGATTTCATGCAAATCTGATACTCTTTATATAGGGATGGAGGAAACTACCCGCTGGGATATTGGTCTTTACTATTCGTTCTTTCTAAATACGTAGAGCTGGGTAATCTAATCATTTCACCCTAACTATTTTCAAACTTAATTGAGTTTTAACAATTAATAATGTATTTTTAATAGGTGACAGTGTATTCATTGTCTTGAGGTATTCAGTTCAATAATAATATTCAATATTTGATAGTTAGTTCTAAATATATCGAATTTGTTGTTTTTAATTAGAAAGAGGCCCTTAGTTTTTATCCAGTGGTAAGTTTATTACTGAAAAGCAATTATTTGATTACATGCAGATCAACTTCAATGTATTAATAATCAGGTATCATCATTTCGTGACAATGATAATGGCCTGGCTGTCAGCCCCTTATGTTGAAGCTATTGGTCGGTGGTATGTCGTCATGAATTATGGAGTTCACAGGTAAGCAGTCGTTCGTATCATTTTGATAGTAATAAATAATATTTTTTTAGCCAAAACATTCACACTTAACAGAATTACCGTATACCTACCTACTTGTGGTTAGTTTAGTAATCATTAAAATAATTTTACATTTCAGTATGATGTACCCCTATTTCGCTTTCCGAGTAAGTAAAAAAAATATTACAAATTTTACCTAAATATGTGATGTACTAATATAAGCTCCTTTTTGAGTAAACAAGTCAATCAATAAAATTCGAAATTTTTACAGGGATTGGGTTTCAAAATCCCACGAAAGATTTCCACCACAATAACAACCTGTCAACTAGGTCAAATGCTCACTGGACTTTTCGTAAACTTTTTCACTGCCTTTCTAATCCGTAAGAATATTAAATTGTTTTAAATGTAACATATAACGTTTTGTTGTTAGAAATAATTAATCATGATTAATCATTTATTTGTGCGTTTTTCACAAGAACTGGGAATCCCTTGCTACCGACACCCGTTTAGTATCAAACTCAGTGCATTTGTCTACGGAACCTTCACAATCCTATTTGGAAAGCTCTTCTGTGACATCGTCTATCGAAATCAACAAAAGAAATCCAAGGCTGAGTAACGCAACATAACAAACTTCATTTCAAAATTCCAACTAATGTTCATATTATACTTGATACACAAATAGAAATTAAGATACACAGTTTTGGGTATTGATTTTGTATTTTCTAGTTTTGTTGTTGTATAGTAGTCAAGTTCTGGAGTTTTTGTAATAAATTTAGATAATCTCACATGCCTTCGATAGCCTAGATACATAGAAGGTAACATATGGACCATGACCAATGGCTGACATTCACGCACTTCAATTGCTCCCGAGGGGTTACACACTAAATTAATCCGATTATTGACTGAAATAAAAGCTATTTAAGCTGCTCCTCTATAGATTCCTCTTGTTTTCAAATTAGTCAATAGGCCAACTAATAAGTATAAAATAAATTCCGAATAATGAATTTGGATAATTGAAGGTCATTAGTTGTTTATTAGCTATTTATAATTATATTAATAAATATCTTGTGATCAATTTCTACTAAAACGGCTTTTTAATTGGCTTTTATTTTTGAAACTTTAAAAAAGCCTTTTGTGCTAGGTTTCTTTCTCTTTCCTATATGGACGGGTGAGCTTTAAGAATAAATTTTATTGTCTCTTAAGACGCTATTGATTTTAGGATGATACAGATTCAGAAGTTTTATTATTTTACTTTTCACCGAGGAGAAGACTACTGACTCGTGAGATTTTTTTGGCATAGGTCGTAACATAATATTATTGGGTGTGTAAAAGGTTCTCTGGTTTTATTTGAGATTATATGTTGGTGTGCCAAATGGGATTTGAATTGAGGGTTAGATGGGTTAGAGATGGTTAAAGTATCTGGTTGGGTTGTGGCTCTGAATTCTCAGAGGAGCCTCTTCAGTCATTCATATGGAACTCTGAATTGAAGATGAAGAGGAAAACCAGGAAGGGAATCAACAAGTAACTTAACTCACTTTCCCCCCGAAATTCGGAGTTTTCCAGGTTTTTCGGATGGATGCCCTCTCTCCACTTTGCCACGCTTCCTTTACTTCCAAAGAAGAAGAAGTCTAAAGCAAATAGCAAAAGATAATCTCAACCATCTGAAGAGTTTGGGGCAAGTATTCTCAGAAGAAAAGAGGCAAATCGGAGTAATTCATTAGCCAAAGCTCCTAAGCAACTCTCGGGGCTAATTACAATCCACTCTCTCTCTATGAATAAAACCATCACCAAACACAATCTAAATATCTCAATAGGACTCTTCACTCAAAATCTCTCTTTCCAATTTTTCACCCCGTCGGGTTTCAGAATGGAGGAGAGAGCAAGAGGAATTAAAAGCATTAGAGAGAGGTATTAAGGTATTAAAAGTATTACCTACTACAAGTATTAGATCACCCCGAAGAGAGATAGAAGAAGAAGAATGAGGTAACAATTAGCTTAATTAAAAGGAAATTCTCACCTGTTGTAGTAGGCTGTTGTATGTGTGTATGAAGTATATGTAGAGGTTTGATATTTTGATGGGATGATGCTAATCGAACTAGGAATGTTACAAAGTTGTAAATTAGTGTTTGGCACAAGAGACAAGACTAATTAGTCGGGGTGGATTGAAGTCACATCTCACTTGCTAGAGCCACTTCACTTTTCATGTTTCATGTTATATATACATATATGAGTTAGGATAGTATAAGAGACTACGGGGTATTATTCCTATTCTCTATTGGTGTCTCTCTTTCTATGTGACAGTCCTATCTGACTTCCGACACGGGATTCCTCAGAGAGTTGAACCAAGCTTCCAAATTGTGATGTGAGACCCCAACTGACCGAAATCGGTTTGGGGTAAAGGAGAAAGTTGCTTTGCTGTCGAATGTGTAATGTCGGGTAGTTCTTTAGAAGAAGTAGTAGTAATAGTGGTTTCGTGAGATTTTCTGAGGGACGAAATCGAAAAGAGAGTTTTGTAGTATTGAAGAGAGCTTGTAGTGTAAATCTGTTTGAATCTGTGTGAAATGAGACGAGAGACTGCGCCCCGAATTCGGATTCATACGTACAAGAATTGTACCCGGGTATTAGAAGAAAGACTTTAGGACTAGCTCACTCCAACACCCCAACAAGACTGACTGACTGACTGACTCCGATTTTTGACTCTCGACTTCTAAACCTCTTCAAACTGCTAAGGGCGGCTGTCGCCAAAAATCCAAATAATATTTCCAATACGTAAGTACGTTTCCAACTTTTTTTTTCATGTTCTGTCAGCCCTGAAAAAAATCTACTGCAGCTATTTCACATCTCTGTAAAAGTATATGGAAAAAAGAAAATAAATTGCATTTGAGCTACTTCCATTTCTTATGGCGTATCAAAGTGATTCGAAGAGGTCAATCGGGTCAATTTCAACTCAAGTAAATGACGCGGTAAGTCATCGTGTCATTAGATTTGACCGATTTAGCTTACTAAGGATTAACGTTTTTCGCTTTAAACAAAATAACTTTGTATTCTTGTACAAAACACAAAAACTAAAAGTAAAATACGAAAAGGCATGAATTGTATCCGTATCTTTAGCAGATGAAAGATAAATAGCTTAAAAGATTGGAAAACAATCTAATTGCAAGTTATGGAGTTTTAATGATAATGAACAATGCAAATCAATCAATGGATGCATTTAAAACCCTTCTATTTATAAACTAGAGATTATATGTGATTTTTAGTAGGAGCAAATCTATGGATTCGTAACATTTCTTGAGTAGTATCTGTGATGATCAAGAGTTGGCTGGCAGGTAGGGTGGAATGCGGGTAAGAAATGAGGGTTAACTAATGTCTCGAGTCCGTAAAGTTGATACGTGTGTTCCACCACTACTACATACATACTACTGTTCCAGTACATTTAATTCAACACGGAGTTGGGATTATATATACCCGTGAAAGTAGTTCCATGTGTGTGTCCTTCTTGAGAAAAGTCAGCCCGAGTCAGCATCACCTTCTCATAAGAGAGAGAAAGAGAGAGGAAAGTTATTGGAAGGCGAGGGTGGCTTGGCTGGAGGAAACGAGCTCGTGAAGTTCATTTCATTAGAGACCATTACACGTCAACTATTACGTCGTCCAACCAAAGAGCCAACTACTAAAAGTGATCTGAGCTGAGGACAGTCTACCTAATACATAATTACCATCATGACGCGCAGGAAGAGGTCATCTCCAAAACATTTATTCTCTCAACTGTTACAGACCAAGTTGTTAAAAAAATTACTCAAAAATACTGAAAAAATTGTTTTAATTATTTGATATTTTATGTATAATCCTATCAAAAACTTGATGTTTAAAATCGAAAGTTTATTCATGTTCATGCTTTATTCATGCTTTCACTCTGATTACTACAATCACTTTCACTAAGAGTATTCAATTACTAAATCTGTGCTCAAATCAAATTCACATGTTTAAATGCGGTAGAATGAAGTAGCGAATTGTTTACTTATGATGGAATTTCAACCTAAAAATCTCAAATATCCAAATCTTTAAGACATATTGTAAAATCAAAACTCAAAGTCTTCAAATAAATTCCAAAATTAAAAAAAAGTACAAAAACATCCATTTCAGAATTAAACGGAAAAATGAAATTTACATTGATGCAACACGACATTCAACACGTAATACACTTCTCTAAATTGTGACAATAGGTTTCAGTTTTCGCTGCATGTTCCTATATAATAAGTACTAGTTTGATTTCTGAAAATGTCTTTATTATTAGAGGGGATAAAAGAATAAAAGCAAAGGTCATGTCATCATGTCCAGAGAATGAAATGGAACAAAAAGGCCCTTTTGATCTTTTGTCCCATGTTAGAAAAAAAATACTTGCAATCTTACAAATCTCAAGTGTCGATCTCCGTACTGCCTGATTGGATTTTTATGTCTTGTGAGAGTTGTCGTCTGAAACACGTACGCGTCTAATTCCATTCAATTTCCAGCACAAAATATTTCCTGATTGTTGAACATTTTGAACAGAGTCAGGGTTATTAGCTGTTCCCAAGACGTGACTGATGATCTCAGATTTGATATACTTAGTTAAACCGGAGCTTCAAAAAACCAAGGTGCTACATACAGTTCAAAAGCAAAAAGTTGCATCTGGTACTCAAACACAGATATTCAATTGACATTTGAAATGATAGCAAAAGGTCACAAAATGGTCAAATTTTACTATATAAAATTATCCTTAATGTAGCGTGTAAAAATAAAAATACTGATTTGTATTCTCAAACCTCACCATTAGTTTTTAAAATCTACTGTAAGAATACTCCAAAAACACCTCTGGATTGTAAACTGTGAAAACTAAAGATACATTGGCACACACAGTTTGTGGATAGTGTTCAAGGGTTGAAGATGAAAAATGAAGACGTTGGTCTATTTGCCCGTTTAATTTAGGCTTTTTTGAGATTTTTGACAAGAGATGAGGATAAGCATAAGGATATGATATAATGAATATCTCATAAAGCTCATCTTCGCTCTCAGTTCTTCTAATCTCTCATCACAAGAGAGAGAGAGAGAGTTTGGAGATTGAGACGAGGATGAATATGTTCTTGTTGACAATTTGGCAGGAAGTAGGATAGGATGGATTTGATTTTTCACTCAGCAGACGCCCTGCCTCCTGACTCTATCCATTATCAGTCTTGTTATAAATAGGCGACATCACTCTGTCACAATTCAAATAACAAGTACAACTCCATATTTACCCTTTACCCTTCCACATATTCTTAAAACAATCCATCACCTAGAACTAAATGCCAATTTACACGGCCAGATCACTTCTATTTAGGGTTCGTCTCTCACAATACTCCGGGGTTTAGCCTATTTTTTATATTCTATTCTCCAGTATGTCTCTCAAAATACAAGTTATCACTTTCAACTTGCCACAGCTTCGAAACCAAAGCATTAAGAAATATCTTTCTTTAAACACTTAAAAAGTTTTTGATCATTAGAATTCATATGCAAATGTCAAAGATTATATTGAATTATCATTTTCGAATTTGAGATCAAATATTATCTGAACAACTCTGAGCAAAAGCTGGAATTTAAATGCAAACCCCTACTCCAAACCAGCTATTTTATATGCATTAATTTCAGAATTTTCAAATCAACTTCATAAATTGCACTACTTTAAGTTAATTGTTTTTAAATTAGGAACCAATCAACTTAAATTAGCACCAAGTCAACCAGTATGGCTGATTGCATTTAATCGCTGGGTTCAAAGATCAAGTGTGCAAAATGCCAGAATTAAGAGCTGAAACTTCTGCAAGAAGTGACATGCAAGGCTAAAACTGAAAAAATGTTTTTCATAAACCTCGACGTCAAAATGAAATTGATTGCCCAACAACCCTCTACTTAATTGAACCTGACTGAAGGCATTATCCTAATAATTTATTAAAGTCCAAAACTCACAACCGAAATTTCATGCGAACCTTTCATTTTGTATTTATTTTTCTATTAATTTGATAGAAATAGACTAGGCTTTGTCTTAATTCCTTTTTATTAGTTTTCGTTTTTACTAGAATTACAAGTACTTAATACAACGGATTGCCCAAGAGTCTGACATAGATTGGAAAAAGTTTGACAAGATTTGAGAAAATATGATTGATTTTATTTAAGTCTGGAGAAGAAGAGTCGATTAAATTAAAAGAAGTTGTTTGTAATTATGATTTGATTTGAAAGATGTACTAGTTTTCTCCGTGTAGGAATTAATGGAAAAGGTTATTTGGAAAGAGAAGATGAGATTGGCTTTGTTGGTTGGGAAGATGAAGTGAAGGAGATAAGAGATGAATGATTATATCTGTACTCTGCCCCCTCGGGAAGTACACACAGGCTATGCACACACCGAACCAAACACCGAAAATCCCCCCAAATCAAAAACTTACCCGCACAAGATTTCTTGCAGATCCAACAAGTCTGGGCAAATTTTATTTTAGACGAGTATTCGGACATTAAGTATTCGAAAATTGTTTTTGTATTAATGTCTCAGCAAGTAATGCTTTAATATTGACAAGGATTCAGTTTGTAATTGTTTCAGTAAAGAAAACTTTTTTTAAAATAATTTATTGTCTTACCAGAATCTTCAGCTTAATATTTGGACCAATTTTATTTCTAAAATTTTAAAAATCTTGAAATTCATAGACAGAGTAGAAAACATGCAAAATGACTTTCAGAGATCAAATCAAATAAAATTAGGAATTCGAAACCAGTAAATGCTTGCTATACAAATCCAAAAATTGTTAGAAGTATACAAACAAAAATACATAACAAGTTGAGAGTACATATATATAAATTCGTTAAAATTTAAAATTAATAAGAGATAATCAAGATTTTGCCCATGCCTGCTACCCGAAAAGCACCCGGTGTTTGTGCGTAGCTCTTTGGTTGTAAAACGAGTTTTTCCATACCAGTTGATAAATGCGTATATT
>JAQGBQ010000360.1:0-24085 GCA_034698485.1 Vertagopus arboreus | reverse complement strand
TCTATACTCCTCTGGTATTGAATTTGAGTTGAAGGAATATATACATTTTCATTTGCCAGTTGTAAAAAAATCTCGTTTTCATAGTCTGCTAGTTCCATAACACAGATCCCTGCGTTTTTATCTGCGTTCTTTACGATGAAATTATTATCAGAAAAAAAGTTTTTAAAATTTGTTATGACATCAAAGGGTAAAAAGCTGTAATTTTTTTGTGCAAATTTTACTTCTCTCAAGAAGTCTTTCGTAATATTACAATTAGGGAAAATGACTGGTTGTAAATTGCATAGAACTTTTAATTCTTTGTTTCTTTTTTTGGCATTGATTAAGAATCGATCAAAATTGTTAATTGTATTATTACTACCATTTTGTTTGAAAAAGGAAATCCAGCTAATTTTACGTAAACCTTCTTCAAAGGCTGCAGCTATTTTATTACAATTTGGATTTAAATGCAGACAAAATTTTAATCCTAACGATAAAATCAATTCAATGTTAAATGGAAGTTTAGACATATTCGTAAAATTATGAATAAAAGAATCTTGACCGTTGATTTGCTTAAAAATCCTAAATAGTCTTGAATATTGTTTTCTTGTCATAGGGACTTTATTTTTGAATACTTTATTTAAATTTACAAACCTTCGTCTAGACTTGAGATTTGTTGTAGTATCTGGTGTATGTCATATGAAAGAGTCGAGTCTCTGAGTTGATGTGGCTGGAGCTGATGATGCGTTGTTCTCTCCTATGTTACTTCTTTGTTGTTGGGGATGAGAGATTTGAATTCTACGTCGTCCTCTTAAGGGGATGTTGCGTTGTTCTTGTTGATGACCGTTATGAAAATGCTGACGGTTGTTTCCTCGATACGAAGACCCTCTTTGGTAGTTTTGGAATTGTTGATTTCCTTGCTGAAAATTATTACCATTTCTTGAATTTGAATACGTATTCTGGTATTGACCTCGGCTGAACTGGCGGGTTTGTTGTCGAAAATGTGGGTGTCGAGAATTATTTTGTCTATAGGGATGAGAGTAGGATCTTGCATTAGGCTGGACTTGTGGAGGGGCTTCCATGAATTCTTTGAGATTTTTGGCTACCTCTTCTCCAGTAATTGGTAGTTGATTTGCATCTAATTTGGCCATCGTTTTCTCTGCTACTTTGCATACCTTGTCACTTGGGGCTATATCTGGTGTTTCAATCCTCCAGCGTGGCTGAGTCTCCTTCACTTTGGTTTGATAAGAATCCCAATTGATTATTTTAATCGGGTAGTTTTTGGCGAATTCAACTTTTGCAGTTTGATAAGTCAAAGCTAAAATGTATTTAAACATTTTGATCGATTGTTCTTCATCATGACATTCAATTTCTAATTTAATAAAGTTCATGATGTACTTTATGTTTCTCATAATCATATTCTCCAAGACAAACATAGCACCCTTCTCGGTTTCCACTTGTACATCATTCACATACGACACTTTAAGATCATTTAAATTATCTAGAATTGTTTTCGGGAATAATTCAAAACCGGGAACCCAAAAGTTATTTTGTGGATTGAATAGCTGTTTGGAATTGGTATTGGCTGCTGCCAAATTGTTTTTGAAATACTTCACTTGGAAGTATCTCATAAAGTTATTAACAACTGTCTTCCTCAGATTCCTCATAATGTATAAGAGCAGCACAATAATATTCTGTATTCTATAATAAGTCTAAAAAACAGGAACACCTAAGCCTGATGAAGAAATATAGAAACCGGTCGCAACGGTGAATTTTTATTTTGAAACATACAAGTGTCTAAGTTCGAAGTGCATTTTTTTAATTCATAAAAAGTTCATAATTGTAAGTCGATGTCTTTTGAATAAATCATTATTGCGAGTGATCATCAAGGGTTGGTTTTTAGGAAGATTGCTTGCATCAATGGGTACAAATGTGGTGCTGAAGGGAGACAAGGTCACAGTTTGAAGAACTCCGATGAATGTTGGTAGTGAACTGGAAGATTGTTGAGGTCGAACTTGATATTTCACATTATTAAAAGTTAATTGCTTGATTGGAGAAACGGGGCCAGAGACATTTAGCTTATAAGCATCATAAGCATTCGTGATATTTGGTGATAGATATGGATTAGAATGTTTTTTGCGAATGTAGGGTGGTCGATATGGGCTGGATGGTGAAGTAGAATCAGATCTTGTAACTGAAGATGTTGAGGAATCAGAATCACTATAAAATTCTGATTTGAAATTAACATTCATGTTGGAGTAATTAAAGCTGTCATCTGAGAATGGGTTTGAAAATGTAGGACAACAGATTTGAGTCGCTGGATGACCTGTGGGAAAATGTTGGGTCGGCGTTTGTTGAGTTGTGGGAACAAAGTTTATTGATGACACACATTTTTGAAAATGATTGTCACTTTTATTTACACTTGATTTAACTGTCTTTCGAAAAATGTCATCGAAGAAAGGATTTGTTGGATGAATGTAAAATGTAGAATAATCCATGATAAAGATTATTAGGGTTGAAAATAGTTCAGAATTGCCTATGGCAATAAAATTAAAACTGGAGATTACTTTCACCGGAAAAGGTCAAAATCAGCCTACTTGGGCATACGGAGTAGTAACTAAGTCTGGATGAGCCAACGTAGGGCATACGGATAAGAACACGGTGCTGATAAGCCTATTTTGGACTTAAAGGATAAGATAACTCCTGGATTGGCTTTGTTGGGCATACGGGATAAGATAACTTGGGGCTATGGTGCAATGTTCAAAATTAAGGGTTCACGGGTGGAATCTGTAGTTTTTATATATTCTATGGTTTACACAAAAAAATCGATGAAGATGTCCAGGATATTTTGAATTAAATAAATGTTGTTTTAAATATTTTATTGTTCGATTTAAATTTTACATACCGACCTGACATTGCAGCTTCAACTATGACATGAAAAAATATAATTCTAGCTATACAATAAGCCATGCTCTACGAACAAAGTTCGCCTCGACATTAAAGATTAATTGTGTTGTGAGCCTGCCACAAAATGCTTTTTATTTTGTCTATTATAACTGTTCTTTGCTTATTTCCCTGAGATGTTTCAAGTATTCTAAATTGGGGCAATTATTTGTTTTGACCCAGGAAACCAACACCAATTTTTTTACTTTATCTTGACTTGATCCAAAAGTTTCGGTGTCGAAAATACGAATGGGTCGAAAATACATTTTATAAACATATTTTGAGAACCTTAGAACGGCAATTGTCATTCAAAGATTCTTTCAAAAGTCCCAAGAATTTATAAACGCTTTAAAAACAGAAAGATGAATGCATAAAGGTTAGTGCGGTAATCTAGTTTGATATTTGTTCAATATGTAACCTACAGCTATTCAGCTCCAACTTTATTTGCAGGGGTGGCCAAAATATTTGACTTCAAATACAAATACTTTTCCAAAATATCAAGTTAACACAATTCAAAAATTAAGGTTTCCACAGGACAGCTTTTATTAATCAAACTTTTTACATTCAACAAACAAATGTTACCATATTGCCAATTTTAAAGTTTCTAAGCTATGGGTATAAAAATTTAATCCATTACTTCTTTTAGACCTCCACTCAAATCCGAAACCGATAAGCCTAATTAGTCCGACTCCGAAAGCTTATTATACCGCGTCAGTGTCCGTCACTCTGTCTGTGGAAACAATAAATCTCTAAACTTGTCCGATTGTGTAAATTTAAGAATTAATCTTGAAGTTGAGTAAAATCAGTCATGATGTTGACCCGTGGGGGCTAAAAAAAAGTGCTTTCTGTTTAAACGTATTTTAACTAAAATTATAAAAATACATATAACCTGCCCAGAAACTTGAAAACTGGCGTTTTAGAAGCCTTTGAGCTTTCGTATGACTATATATCCTATATATATAACTCCTAAATAACAAATACATACATATAAGTTTGATTTCCGATAATTTCCGACAACTGAAATTTGTTGATTTTGTAGCTTATACGACATGGCAACAACAGAGGGTACAGCAATTGATTCGTTTGGTGGGATATGGAACGCTAAACAAGCTGCTAAACTATACTTTTACGTGTATAAACGATGTCAAGCTGCAACAAGTCATTCAAGGTTCAATGGTGCCTGGAATCCCCATCAATACTTAAAGAAAAAAAAACTGTCGGAAGCTCATAAAAATCTTGAATTTATAAATGATCTTCGAGACAAGGATTTTCAAAAAATATTAGGAATTGTTGAAAAGGTATTTGAAATATTTTCTAATCTTAAAATTTGACAATAATTTTATTAAAAATTTGGTAAAGTATCACGGGACTGTTGACTGCTCAAAAATTCTTCAAGCCTGCCGATGGGGTCCTGATGGAAAACGAAAGTGCTCTGAAATTTTTGAAATTAAACAAACTGAAACTGGAAACTGTTGTAAACTAAAACTAATCCCTAAAGGTGGTTCAAGGTAAGAGAATAACCCTTTCTTGGTTCGCTATTAAAAATAAAATTTGTGTGCCTCTGTCCGTTCGTCCTTCCTACCATGCCCGTTATAAATCAGAGATGGCCAAGATACTATCCAAAGATAAAAATACTATCCTGTATTTTGTATCTTCTGTGTATTTGATTCCAAGATAAACGATTTTTTGTTTTAGCTGCAAACAGTAATTTTATTTAAATAGGAAGCGTTGCAAGAGTATATTTTTGGTATTAAATTCCTGAAATCTATCTGATATAATTCCTTCCTTTCCGAAAAAATTTGTTCTCAGTTAGAGAGTTTAAAATTCCCCCACTACCCTGGGGAAATTAATTGCAAATTTTTTTATTTGTACATATTCATATTAGAGCACACGTGAGAAATATAATCCACCTGTAGTTTCGGGCAAAAAAACGATCAAAATAGTGTTCTAAAAATATGAATTTTTAAGGCTCAATTTCAAATACATTGTTTAGAACTGTAAAAATTTCAGATTTAGTCTAAGGCATGACTTGGAGTCAAAAATAAAGCTGTGCCTATAAAAAATCAACAGGTACAGCTACATAACCAAATGTTAACCAAATGATAACAAAATGGAGAATTCGAAAATGTAAAATTCCAAAAATTCGAAATGGCAGCCACTAAAAAAATTGATGTGATTTTTTGCGACTAGCATTCATTCACAACTATGTGCCAAAACGCTATAGATAAGAAAGTTTTGTTTTGAAAAAAATAAAACTTTGTAAATACAGCAGTTTGTATCCAAACTTTGATATTTTTTTCATTTTTTGTCAGGGTAGTTGGCAAATATTCATACCTTCAAAACTATAATCATGAATTCCTAAATAAAATTACCAATCAAAAGATCTGAAAACTGACAAAGATTTTTGCTTTTACCTAGTGTGGGCATATGTTCTTGCAATTAATTTTGAATTAAAATTTGTCCACTTATCATCAAACTTACTCTTAACTGCTATCATACTTTATTCTCCTACTAATTGTGTACTAGTATCAACAAGAAATTCCGAAAACGTTAATATATTGTTGAAATGGAGACCAACACAGTTCAGCATCGTTATACATAATCGAATATAAATTTTCGTGTGTCCGGGTGTCGTTTGCTACGCCTTAACCACACATCCGAGTTTAAACTTCTAAATAGCTCATTACAACCGGATTACGGAAGATTTAATAGTTCAAATTCTGATGCTTTACAAAATATTGACCTTAAGATAGGTCAAAACAAAGTCAAATGTCACACAGCAGCCAATAGCCGGTCGCTTCCAGCTCTTATTGGCAGCTCTGTGAACAAATGCTTGGTTTTGGACAAAGCTAGAGCCTTTCTAACCGTTGCTTTAAAGGGGGACACAGGTATCTACAGTAAACGTGGGCATTCTGATGGAGTTCCCAAAAATATTTCTTTCATGACCTCTGACCGTAAATTTAGCTCTGCTTTGCTTTATTCCTAGTTTTACAATACGTTAATACCTAAAAGGCACGCCACAAAAATTATAAAAGCTTTCTTTTAACATACGAGAAGATTTTTTAACGTCGAACAAAAATATAGTTGCCGGAATGACGTGAGATTAACAGAGCACAAATAAGACTTCCCCTTAGCAGTTCGAAAATCAAACATTGCTCATCATTGGGGGTGTGGCTTGCCGTTAATTGAAAAGTAAGAGAAATTCTATAATTTTTGCTTCAGAGGGTTCAAGATTTAAAGAAAGAGGAATTTTCTTTAGCTTATTTTCAAACCGCTAGGAATACCTTTCTTGAAAATGAAGGTTGGGCTTTTCAAAAAAACTCTGCTCCTTCACACGGTGAGAAATTGTCCAAAAGTGGTTGAAAAGCCATTTTTCGAGTTTTCGTTTTCTACGGCATTTCCAAACCATCACTTTCTGGAATACGACTTGAGGTCTAAGTTGGAGCTAGATACTTGCTCTAAACCGCAAACAAGCTTTATAGTCTTGAAGTTATCCCTGGTGAAAATATGAAGAAATTTACTCCTGGATTAAGCGCGTGCCGCGAAAGGGCAGTGGCCCGCTCGTTTTTCTTGGCATCAAGGCAAATCAAAAAAAATTCCAGCTTTCAATTTTAGGCGAGCTACCTCATTAGATGGTTAATACGTGTAAACAATTTCAGACCGTTACTGTTTGAAATTTTTGATTTACGGCATTAAACACCAGTCTAAAAACATACCCATACTAGGTATAATGTCAGCATAAAAAAGTCACTAAAAACTCATAGTGGTTTAAAATCTAAAAAACTGATTTTTTGGATTTTCTTCGCAGTTTTTGGTAATTATCTCAAAAACTGGATAGACAACGTGGGCATAATTTTGGACATTTTGGTGTATTGGCATTTGAAATTCATGAAAGAAAAAATATTAGTACCTAATCGTAGTATTCTTTAGTAATTCTATACAAAAAAATTTACAATACGTTGCGGAACCACCTTCTCTATGATTCATATCATATTGGTCAGGGCTGGGCAAAATACGTGGACTTCAAAATACCAAAATACTTTCAGCTAAACCTCCAAATACAAAATACTTTTAGCTAAACCTCCAAATACAAAATACAAAATAATTTTCCAAAATCTGCAAAATACAAAATCCTTTCAGACTGAAGCGGTCAAAATACAAAATACTAAATTGTATTTTGCCAATGTATTTTGCCCACCCCTGATATTAGTATAAAAAATTCATGAAACTTCAAAAACTTTTTTGTGTTCAAATGTACGAATAGAATATGACAGTGCATGTATTTGAGAATTAAATAATATTTTAAATAGAGGAATTAAGAGCCTAATCCAAAGATTTGATATAAAAAAACACTTAGCCAAACCTCCAAAAATTACAACAAAGTTTACGATTGCGAAATTTGAGATTTTAATGTCATTTCTAAAGCTTTGCGAAGCATTTTTTCATAATATCAAACCATTGGATTAGACTCTTACTATTCTTTTATTCAAAATAAGTTTTAATTCTTAAATAAATGCACTCTGCTTTTTTATTCGTATGTTTGAACACAAAAAAGTCGGCCCTGATGTGTTTTAAAATCAAGAAAATAGTTTTACACTTTTCCACTATGGGAAGCAGGCTCTGCACAAGTGCAGGCTTAATTAAAAGCTGATGCTTCAACCTTTTCGAAATAGCTGCAATCGTAAGTAAATTTTGATTCCTGTGAAAGAACGGTGAACGCAAAGTTGTTAAGCGTTCGGTGATTCTATTCATTTTATTTATTTTGGATTGTTTAAGAACAGAAGGAGTTGTAAAAAAAATTAATGCGTTTCAGCGCAAGAATTCATTTAAAGTTGTAGTTGAATTTAATGATTTAGAGTTTCTCGTTACGTATTACAACTTTTTATTCTATTAATCAATCACTGCTTCTATACTTTTGAGTTTATGTAAAACATTTAATCCCATTAATTAATAACTATTTTGTTACCACTGTATTTAAATATTACCTTTTTAATTAATTAATACGTGTTTCTTAATTTTGTGTTTATCTTATACCTTTTTAGTCAATTAGTTACTGCTTCAATACGTTTGTATTTACACAATACCTTTTGAATCAATGTATCCCTGCTTCTATACTTTAGTGTAGATAATACGTGTGATTTTATTAAATCAGTACTGCTTCTTTACTATTGTATTTATATAGTAACGTTTAAATCAACTAATATCTGTTTCTTTAATTCTGTATTGACATAATAATTTAACATGGCTGGCTTGACCGGCCATGTTGGTTTCATTTTATTCCTTTTGGATTATTTTAGAACCCGAGTGTTTGTTAAAATTGAAAGCGTTTGAACTCAAAAGTTCATAGAACTTTCAGGTTGAAATAACTTGAATTTCCTAATTTAATGTTTCTCGTTTCACGGCGAGCTCTTTTCAACGTGTTAGTACGTTTTATTTTGGATACATTCATTTTAATGACACACACATTAAAATATAACTTTAATCCATTGGGGTTGTTAGCACGCTTTTAATACTATCTGAAAATACAATACACGATAGAATAATGCATCTTGTACTTATGCAGTGTTGATATGTACAATTAGTAAACAATCTTAGTTTGGAATGTACGACTAATTTTGATATGATAATTTTTTTAAATTAGAAAACCATTAAACCTAAAGTAAGTTAAATCTTTTTATTTTTGGCTTAAGTGTGGGTTCAAAGAAACCCGGAAAAACGAGCCGTAAATGGAATATTGAAGAGCATTCATTTACCGAAAAGTCCGAAATAGGAGTTGAAGAAGGAATGCTAGACTCTCCTTCTTTTCAAAAATTGGCCGGAAGTGAATTTGGACTAACGTTTGTAATCATCATGGACACTGAAAAAACGGCCTGTCCCACCAACGACGCTGCTGCATACATGGTAAATAATCATATTTATTTTATTTTGTAAAATATCCAAAAACACTGATTCAGCCTTTTCAGCCAGATAGTGTAATCAGGTAATTGATATTATGATGATAACAATATGTTAAAAATCAAATTTTAGTTCAAAATTTGTTTTACTGACACAAATAATAGGCGTCCATGACAGCCCATTGCACAGAGGTTTAGAGATAGGAAAAAGTGCTTAAAATTATTTACACTGTTTTTTTCAATAATTTGGGTATAAAACTAAAGGAGCCAGGGGGACGTTCTAATGTAGTTCAACGGCCACACCCACCGAAAAAAACATATCTTTAAGATTTTGCTAGGCCTCTAATTTTTTCCCAGTGGATAGCTCTTGCCATGTAGATGCCAGTGCTCCGAACAAGACGGGATGACCTTCGTCTCGTCTTGATAATTTTTGGTCTCGTCTCAAAATTTTCGAGACGAGACGAGACGTCTCGAAACTAAAAATTCAATGGAAATTAAAACGATTAAAAATATAAAGAAATCGCGGCATTTTAATTATAAAATGTTACAAAATTGAGTAAAATTCAGCAAAATTGAACTACTGAGATACATTTTAGTAGTAAGGGCCCTGCAGTCAGTTTTGCAGTTGTATTTAAAATTTAAATTAAGGTATTGGGTGAAATCAAATGAATTTTAAGCACAATTTGTTTTATTTCGCCCGTAGGGTAAGGCCTTATGAATTTCTTCAAAACTTTTAGTTTTCAAGGGGGGTCTGGTGTTAACTCCTAAACTATGAATTTAAAATCATTTGTCTATGTGTTTTTATTAATTTAGTAAGTAAGTAAGTAAGCAATAGTTTTATTCAATCATAATCTGTTTCCAGGCTTTCGCCCATGGAGACACATTTTACATTTGCACATATAGTTTGACTTGTTCTAAATAATAATAATACAATTACGAAGCTAGTTTGGGTGTTTTTATTAATTTATCACCCTATTTAATTACAAATTTAAAATTCCAAAACTTTTTGTATATTTAATTAATTTTTAAACAGTTTCAAAATGTTTTTTAAGAAGTATTTCTATTAAAATTTAAAATCACTGCTTCCGTAAATTTTTAGATTTAAAAAAGTATAACTTGTCAAAAAAGTCGAAATATTGATGTCAATATAATATATCTATTAAAATTTGAAATTATTTTGATTTATAACATCCTTAGAGTGTGGATTGAATGTATAGTTTCGAAATTATTCAAATTTCTAGAGAAAGATTTATGGTGGGAATTTTTTTCTAGACGTCTCGCTCTTCTTGAAAACCTCAAAACAAAACGACCTTTGTCTCGTCTCGAAATTTTCAAGACGAGAAGTACCCTGTCTCGTCCCGGTTTTGTTTTGATAATTTTTGAGACGTCTCGTCTCCTTCGGAGCACTGGTAGATGCTACGGTACATACAGTACAGCTTTGCATAGCCTGAGCCAGAATGTGCCACAACATACTTTCAAAGACCCATTAGACTAACGTGTATAGTAACGATTTTTTTACGACTCTAACTTGCTTCCATTATTTAGGCAACTTAGCAACTAATCATTCAAAATTTTGACTTACAAGTTCGACTGTTAAGAAAACCTGTGGTTGCCACGTCAAAGATATACATTTATGAAGAGGTATGCAGGTTAATAAGATGATGGTAGAGAGACTCGCTTGGTTGTGGGCTGAAGAAAAGACAGTGAGTAGTGACTGAATTAACCGTAGCTCATTGATTTATATAGGAGAAGTTTACATGTGCATTTAGTAATAACCTAATTAATAATAGCTCGATCGTATTTTGTACTCATTACGTAAGACACACCAAACCACACTTCGTAGATCTCACTCTGAACAATAATTTTGGAAATCTTTTTGTATTCAATATTGAGGGTCCATAAACCCCCACTATACAAAATTTCGGTGTTCTACGATATTGTTTCAAAACACGAAGAGGTGGCCCCATAGAGTCACTTTGAACAAATTTTTACAAATCTTACTTTATATTTCATATTTAAGGATCATAAGCTACCTCTATAAAAATGTATGTCATGTTTTCAAAATTTAGCTATAATTACATACGAAATGCCCCCACGGGTCAGTCCCTTAACCTATTATTCCCATCTTCAAACTTAGCCTTTGTATTGACCCAATACACTTGTGTACCAAATTTCAAGTCAATCGTAGAAGTTTGAATAGAGTAATCGTGCCGACAGACATGATGGGTACATAAACCCTGGCTCGAGTTAAAAGCCAAATCGAAGTAGTGTTCGGTTCTGGAGATATATTAAAAACCAAAAAAACCTAAACGTACTGTTTTGCGCGGCTTGCTGCGGGGGTGGACGGACGAATGCGGGTGGTTTTAAAATCTTAAACGACGTAGATTACAGTCAAAATTTAAATTCCGTTAAAAAAATATGGCATTGAGTCGTCTCAACCAGATATGATTTTTTTCAAGTCGGTTATAAAATTGGCGGTTTTGGCGTAATGTTATGACTAATCAGGTCAAAACTAAAAATTATCCGATACCCATCGAGTAACATATCTTAAGTAACCAAGCCTAACACAAATAGAATTGTTTTAAACATTTTTGAGCTATTTGAATTCAATTTTAAGGTCACCAACAGAATGACACACCCGCCGGAAAACCTATTTAAATGCGAGACCAAGTTTTTCTGCCCAACCAGCAAAACAAGTCCAAATTCATTTTGTGACGGACACAATTTTCTATTGCAGCAAAAATATGTTTTGAAGAGGCGCCAGTTAATTGTTGACAGGAGAACGAGGACCTCTCTCCTCATGCTGCTCCATAAAAATTTGCTTGTTTAACTACAATACCACTTATCCGACCTGTTAAGCCGTTTCTCAAGAAAACGACCCTTTGACTCATCCGCCGAGTCAAGTCAAATTTAGTTGACTCCCATTAGTATCCCCGTTGTGGCAATCCGGAATTATATATTAGTTTTTTTAAAAAACAAAAGAAAAGCTAATTGAACCTAACTTATATGTAATGTTAATCCCTGAAGTGACCGCACCTGGCCAAGGTAGGAGGTTAGGCCAGGACCAGTCAAAAAACCAGCTAGTGCAATGGAGATTGCTGACACCAGCTATCTTATAGCCAACCCCCCTTCCTCAGCCGGTAGAGCCTTCAGGTTACCCGAGAGGCTGTCGTACAGATTCTAAATAGCTGTTGTCAGTTCAGGGAGTCCGTTGGGTAACAACACTTAAACATATACCAAAAAGCGCCAACACTAGTTACAAACCAATTAAATAAAAGATTATCGCCCAGATTCTGTAATAAAATGAATTTATATGCTAAATTCAAATAACTGAGAAAAAATTAATAATTTCTAGGTGTACGTTCATTCTCCTCTTGACAGTTCTAATGCCAAAACAAATGGAATCCCAATAGCACCCGGGCATGAAGTTAACATTAATGTTAATGCAGATATCACTCTTTCGGACAAAGATATCTTCAACCTGCCAATTGTATGAACACTTTTAATTGTAAAATAAATGCATACACCAAAAACCCAATGATTTTTAACGTAATAGGAATCCCGGCAATGCTATTCTCAAGAAGAGGGTTTAAAGTTTTTAAACTCAACGAAAGACTATACTCAAAGCAATTGCAGAATGGAGTGCCGATCTTTACTTTTTCAGAGCAAGTGCAAATGTCAACCATTCGGATCAAATTGTAAAGTTGTATTTGAAATATAATTTCATTTCTCTTAAAAACTGCTAAAATATTTATGTATTTTATTAACAGACAGCCAGAATGCAACTTTGTGTGGACCGCAAGACGAAAAATGTGCCGAAAACTTGGAAGGTTACTTTCCAAAACATTTAATTATACATATTTTTTAAAGTTTGTGACAGTTCAAGTAAAAATACGGGATTTGGCACACATTCGGGATCCCGATATCGTTTCACCTATCAGGCTTACAACACAATTTTAACTCTGAATGTCAAAATTTTGAAGTGTATCTAATTGGTTGTAATTTTTATTTATTGTTTTGCAGCTGAACTTCAAGCTCAAGGATATTCTCAGATGTGTATGAACTTTAACACACCGATGAATTGTTATCGAAGCTGCACTGAAGTGATTTATACCACCGCTGTGACCAGTACACCGTACTTTGGAGAACCTGCTTTGATTGCAGATTTGAATCTGAAGTCAGTGGAAAAACTTTTTTTTAATGTTGTTATAGTAAATAAATGTGAGTTAAATACTTTCTAAATGTACAGAGAAGGTCAGTATGCTTCAACTGTAAGGATCTTTTTTGGATCGGATTATTTTGCAGCTAAGCAGATGCAGTCACAATACGATTTCTGGGAATATGTGGGTAAGAGTATACTTCTGATTAGTTAAATAATTAGTCGTTTCCAAATATTTTGACATTTTATTTGATTTTGTAACAATAAAACAGGAATCGTAGGAGGAATAGTGGGTATGCTAATTGGCTTCGATTTTATGACTGTGATTCATCTCATTTATGCCTTCGGAATTTGGATGAAAGGCCTTTGGTTGAAACGAAAAAAGTGTGAGTGTTTTTTAATAACTTATATTCAAATTTCGGGGCAGAATTAAAAAATCCACAATAAACATAAGTAATTCAATTAAATAATAATATTTTGTTTCAGCCCGAGTTGCTCAAGCTATATTCAATATGACTAATCACACTGATCTCGTCAAAGCTTTATCAACCCATACACCATCGAGTCACATTGAGTCAGCGGGGTCGTCAACTGAAACTCCTGATCAGCCCAGAACTTGGCCGGGAGAGATGAACAAACTGGACGCTCGTCTAAAAAGTATTTATGTCATTCGAAGCGGAGCCACAAATGAACACATTGCCACCGCGGACACTATAAATTTTGTTGACCCGGCTGATCGGAATGACCAAATTGACACAGTTTTTTCAACTGGACAAAGAATTCGAAACACATTGTTTGAACATTTGCCCAGGAAAGTTTCTTTCAAAAATATCTTTACAATTCCCAAACGTATTGCTCCGGCTAATGTCATTGAACTTCTTGACATTGAACCGGCTGAACTTAATGACATGGAATCTGGTAATTTAATTGTTGAACCTGTGGTTCCGAGTGACCCAATAGTAATCGTACCTAGGGACATTACTGAAATAGTTGACACAATCAATTTAGAACCAATTCATCCTATTCAGCATGGTGAGTCAATTGGTACGGAAAATGTGGAGCCAAATGAAACTTTTGAAGCAACTGACATCGAGTCAATTAACCCAGATAATACAGAACTTGTAGACCCAATTAACATGGAAACTCATCAACCCACTGATATGGAGCCTGTACTCCCAGTCGATTCAGTTCTTGACTCATCTAAGACCAATCCTATTGATCTAGCTAAAGGCCTAGAACGGATTCCACTATATAAACACAAACAATACCTAGAAAATGGACAAGTTGTCATCGTTCTTGACCTTAAAAAGCCGTCATTCTCGACAGACAAAGGCCTCTCTAACTCCGAAGATGAGATTTAAAGTATTTATACACCCGAATTTGTCCTAAAGTATTAAAGCAATTTATTTTATTTCTAACAATCTGTAGTTTTAAAATTGCGTGTAAAACAATTACATTTCATCTCATTTATACTTAAAATATAGACATTTAGTAGCTTTTAGCAATTCAATTTTAATAAATGTAAATAACTGATTAATTTTTTTTGTTTATATTTCCTATTAACAAATCTAGATTGCCACTTGAAATCAGGTTTTTAGTCGAAAATATATTAGACTATCTGTTAAATAATATTAAAATGCAATTTAAGCATGTGTACTGTTTTTAAATCTGCCGTACAATTCAAAACAAGACTTTAAATTAATAATTGTACAAAACATAAAATCGGCTGTTGATATGAAAATATAATATTTTAATTGTAATGTGTGGTAAATATTTATTGTAGCTGTTGGTACATACATTAGTGCATTGTCTACTGTAAAACTGATAAATAAAATAAAAATTGAATCATTTAAGAATAAGATATTTCGTTCACGGCCATGATTTTCATAGTTCAATTCGATGTTTGGTTTTTGATTTGAGTTGGATTGTAAATTTCAGTGATGGCCAAAATACGTTAAAAAAAATGCCAACGCTTTTCAGCTAAACCTCCAAAAATAAAATAATTTTCCAATATCGGGAAGAAGGATTTTTCATTAGAATGTTTCAAAGTTTCTCGGAAAAAATTCATCAAGATTTTTTTTAGTATTACGGGTATAGGGAGAATAACTTTTTTCTCGATTTTTTTCACATGAAAGTCTCCAACCTAGGCAAATTTTGAAAATATGGGCTCAAAGATGAAGAGTTTGAGATGTTTTTTATAAAAATCCCCGTGTTTTTGGTTAAAAAGATTATTGAATTTGGGCTAAAAAATTACATTTTATGTTAATTTTATTTTATTAATTGACAATCCGTCAATTTTTAACCCAAATTCAAATTTTTTAAACAAAAAACACACATGCAGATTTTTTATAAAAAACATCTCAAACTCTTCATCTTTCAGCCCATCTGTTTAGAATTCGCCTAGGTTGGGGACTTCCATGTGAAAAAATATCAAAAAAAAGTATTTTTCCCTATACCCGTAATACTAAAAAAATCTTTGATTTTTTTCCGAGAAAGCTTGAATTTAAATTTTTTTTTAAATTTATGCCATCGGATGTATTTTTTATCGTCTAAAACATTCCAATGAAAAATCCTTATCCGAACCCATCGTTTAAAAAAATCCCTAAAAGGGCAAAATGGGAATATTTTTTTACAAAATTTTACAAATTCATGCGTGTCTCATAATTTAAAATTTCAAAATACCTTCAACATTAACACATTATCACCATTTTTACCATAAAAAGTGAATGAATTCAAAAGATGAATGGAATCAACCGAAAAGACTGAGTTAGACAGAGGATTTGTTAATTTTTTCATTAAATATCTGAACAAAGAAACGAGCATGAATTTTATTTTTAAACAATTTTCTACTGGAGGTTTTGATGGAAGTCAATCAGTGCAATCAGTATTGGTGGCTAAGCCTCCGTTGAAATATGGAAATGCTGGAAAGAAGAATGATTTCTTGTGGGAAATTTCAACAGAAGAAGAAGTGAATTCGTCTGAATCTGAAGACATGGACGCGGATGACGAAGAAATGGCGAAAGCTCAGACTGTCAGTCAGGACCAAATGATTCCCATCCTCAGCATGGGAATTCCCTGCCTTGAAGAGGATGGGAATAGGGTACATTTGACTGTGGCTTTAATGACTGCAGATCTAAATAAACCTTTTCAATATAGTCAAAATAAAGTTGGTGAATTCAACAAAGAGATTCTTTTTGAAGGCTGTTCAACCCCATCGGTTTAGCTGATGGATGCAAGTTTTACATCTTAATTTTGACCTTGAATTTAATTCAATAAAGTATATTTTGCTAACTTAACTTTTCTTACACCGACGCTGATTTTGCGCTAATTTTTGCAACTTAACGCTATTTTTTCCTAATCGACGCTATTTTTTTGTTAATTGCAGCATTTTTTTTTTAAATGCCGCTGGTTTCTAGCTATATTCTTAGTTACAGTTTATTTTTGGCTAATTGCTAATTTTTGCTAATTGACGCTGGTTTTGGTAATTACAGCTAATTTTGTCTATTAACGCTATTCTGGGCTAAGTTACAGTAATTTGACGTTTTTGTAGAATAATTTACGCAATTTTCGAGTTAATTTACAGTTATTCGACGCTAATTTTGACTAATTAATAGTTCGACGCTTTTATTACCACAAATTGGAATGAATTTAGTGCGTATTCATATTTTTAACTGACTTGTCAATTTAAAAAACTTTAAGCTTATAAACATTACCGATTTTGTACATTTTAAAGCAATTTTCAGCCAATCTGCTACGTACTAATCATAGAATTTGAAGCTTATCCATAGAAGTACTAATTAATAAATAAAAATTAGATTTTAATAAATATAAATTAATGAATTGTGTTTTTGTACGTCAAGGGAAGATGCGGAGTCTTTTTCTAAGTTATTTGAAGATGTGGAACGGTTAGTTTTGGTCAAACTGTTTTGGATTTGACATGGCGTTGGACCAACCCTACCAAAGTGTCCCTGTCAGTGACTACGCCAATCATCAAAACGCACAAAAACGGAAAACTTGGGCTGACAAATTGGACTCTGTTCCTAACTATGAAAAGTCATATTAACTCACTTTTTACTGCCAGACTCAGAGGTAATTCATTAATTTTAATTATGATTAAAGAACATGTCGAAATCTATACAATTTTTTTATAAAATTACACGAAAAATAGCAACTTTTAAAGGTTTTACCAATTAAGGAAACGTTGAAAAAACATTCTATCGATTTCTATGAAAATTATTTTTTTTAAAATCAAACATGGAAAAAATTTAGAAAATATTGAAAATTAGTTTTTAATGAAAATTCAAGTTAAAAAAATATATATCGCGTAAGTTTATTAAATATTTAATGAATTTTCCAGACTCAGAAGTAATTAATTAATTTCAGTTAATTCATTATGATTAAAACAAAATCTGAAGAATTTAAAAAAATAGACTAAAAAATAACAAATATTGAAAGTTTTAACAGTTAAAGAAATCATAGTGTCTCAATTTGGGAAATTTTCATCGATTATTCTATACATGTTTCATGAAAATTCAAGGTTTTATTTATATAAATGTCCAGGGAATTGACTGAATTTATGAAATATCGAACAAGTTTTCTATAAATTATAAAAATTTGAACTTTTTAATAAAGATTTAAGGATCAGGGTTATCAATTTACTACTTTTCTTTCAATTTTTCATGAAAATTGAAAAAATTGGGAAAATAGTGAAAAAGGCGGGATTTTTTTTTGCCTGTATTTTTCAATTGTTATTTTTTAATATTTCTGAAGACATGAAGTTTCACTCTATATTTTCCAATTTTTCATAAAAAATTCGTGAAATTTCACTATTCATTTTTCATATTTCGATTTTTCATTTTTCAACGATTTCAGGGGTATGAAATTTCATGAAATTTCACTTTTCATTTTTCACTTGAAATTTCACTTGCCAACCCTGTTAAAGATTTTGCTATTGCTATGAAAATTCATGTGAAATGTCGAGTAAATTTGTAAAATATAAACAATTTTTCCGGAGGTTTCAATGAAATATGAAAATTATGGAAAATTAGGCTTTTTAATCAACATCACAGTAATTTATAAAATATGGAACGATTACAACACGTAAAATGAATAAAAATCAGAGTTGGTAAGAAAAATTTCAAATAAAAAATAAAAAGAAAAATTTCAAATCTGAAATAAAATGTGAAATTGCAAATGTGAGATTTCAAATCAGATATAAAATATAAAAATGAGAAATAAAATTGTGAAACTTTATGAAAATTTATGACAGTGGCCGTAACATGAACAATTATTTCGTGTTTTAATTTGAAATATTATTATTTATTTATTTTTATTTGTTTTTTTCTAGTGCTTTTTGAAGATTCTAATAGTTCAATAACTATATTTATTGAATTAAATTTTCAAAACATTTTTATCGGGGTTGGCATTTTTTAAATCTATTTTTCATGAAAAATTTAAAAAATGGTGATGCTATTTTTTAAATGGCCGTGGAAATTGGCAAAATAGGAAAAAACATTAATTTTTGCTGTAAATGTATTATTTTCCAGTGAAACATTTGTAAAATGTCACACTTTATTTTTCTATTTTTCATATTTCAAACCTCTTTATGTTATTAAGTTTCAGTTTTTTTCTTCAGCAATTTCATAAAATTTCACAACTATGATTTTTATTCATTTTACGTGTTGTTTTATTTTGTAAAAATTTTCACATTTCAGAATGTAAATTTAAAATGAATAAAAACAAAAATTTAATGATGAAAAAAGATTATTGTAAAGATTGGAATAAAAGATTGAAAGAAGGTCAGGCAACAGCGTAACCTGCGTGAGTGGTTTTCGAAAGCTACGATTACAAAAGACTGAACATATTTATTAGGCATTACAATGTTTCTAAATTGTGACAGTCCAAATAAAAATGCCAGTGATCTTAGAGTTTAAAATTTATTCTTAAATCCTTGAGGATTGGTCTGTGCCGTTTTTACTGGAACTGCCACCCTTTTTTTTATTTAAAATCTTCCTTTAAGCCCTCGAAGACTAAAATATTCGTAAAAATCGTACGTATTTAATTTGCTTGAAAAAAAACACAAGCTAAAAATATGAATAATAAAGTAGAGAGGTCTAGTAATTGTAATTCAGATTCAATAATGATGATCATCAGATTTATTCTTAGGCTCTTCTGAGTTCTGAGTCAATTTCAATTGATGAGTTTTTCATCGAAATTCATGTCAAGTGGCTCGAATTCCATTCGCTTCAATTCAACTCAAATACTACATACACATACAAATCAAAATCTCATGTATTCCATTTTTCATACTTATCTTACATTATTTAAGGGCTGTTCATAAACCACGTAGATAAAAGTTTAAAAAATACATATTTTTTTAGGAAAAAAACAAAAAATTTTGGAGCTAAGTTCATATAAACTAATAAGTCTTAGATTCAATCAGATACCTAGTATCATGAATTGTTTTCAATAATTAAGGGCTATACTTAGATTTTTTAAACAAAAGTGAAAAATTTTCAAGAAAGCACTAGTATAAAGTATTTAATTTTGACCAGTGAAATTTTTTTTTAAATAAAAGCATCACTTGTTTTTATTAGCTCGCCACCATTGAAAATGGAATTCGAGCTTATGATGTGCCACTGTCGGTCTGTCTGTCCGACCATATATTTGCATAAAAGAGAGATCTGATGATAGAAAACTGAATTCGGGGCTAAAAGATTTGCTAAAACTTCTAATCTAAGAAAGATTGAGAGGAATCTGGCTTTGGTATTATTAAACTGCACTTTCTATTGAACATCCAAAGTCAATCTTCCACAAAAAATTGCATTACTTTCGCTCCCAATCCTCTCTATCAAGACAGACTACGAGTCCAGTCCAGAACTTTTAATTTTTATGCTGAAGTTAAGCTATAAATAGGATTTTCGTAATTTTTGATTCCTGCTGATCAGAAACCATTGGAAAGAGTGTTTAAATAAGCTGAAATTTCTGAAAAAACTCTATGAGGACTAAGCTGAGAATATTTTTTTTTAAACACAGTTTTTGAAAACACTTTTCACAAGAAAAAGTTGGATTGGATCAAAAGATGGATTTTTTAATCTGACCCCAAGAAATATTTTATAAATAAATTTAAACACAATTTATCAATTTCGGTAAATACTCGTTTTTGTAAACGGCCAAAAAACACACATCTTATCTGAGCTATAAATTGATCTAAAAAGTAAAATCTCCAGACTGAATCATGTACAAAGTACTAATACATGAAATATACAAGGGCAGAGTTAAAAGTTTTCTTAAAAATATTTAAGATGTCTAAATACATTAATGTACATATTTTAAGTATTACATCGACTTCATTGTTCCTTAAAAAAATAAAACTAGTAGTGTTAAAAACAGTTAAAGTAAAAATGGTACAAAAAGTACACTTGAGAATTTATAGCCTATAAAACGAAAGTAGAGGAATTTATTTTAATTCTGCACTATTTGCATGTGTTATTCATACTTTTTTTTAAAAAAAAACTTATACAGCTACAATAGTTTAAAATAAAAACCTAAATTAATTTGGTAAATAATAATAAAAATGCGACGGAACTTTTGAGCCGCCCCACATAAAATCGACAAAACTGTTGAGCCCAACCACATAAAATTCGACGAAACTGTTAAGTCGAACCATGTAAAATTTGACGAAACTTTTCAGCCGCCCCGCATACAATTCTGCATAATTTTTCAGCCGTGCCCCACATAAAATTCGACGAAACTTTAAAACTGCCCCACCTAAAATCTACTCTGTGTCCTGATGCAGAGTAGCCAATCGGTCCAACTTCCAGTTTCCACTGAAGTCTTTGAATTTAATGCATTTGCAATTTGGGTGGTTCAGTAAAGAAGAAGCCTTTAAAGATCAAAGAATCTTAAAGGAAACTTCTTGCAGAAGAAGAGAAAGCAGAATGTCATCTCTCCATTTTTGACTGACAGCCAAAGACTTATTTACTTCAGAACATTCCCTCCTCTTCCCTTGTATATAATTCCTTCATATGCAAAATGATTACATAACATATATGCTGTAATTTTTTAAAAATTATTTCCCATATGGGAATTGATATTTTTGAACCTTCGATAAAGTGCTAATTATTAAGAGAAAATATTAAGCTCAAACTATAAATAGAAATTTGATTACAACCGGAATATATTTTTTAATAAAAACAGCGAATTGATTCAAAAACATTACATAAAATTACATGGAGATTCCTGAAAACACGTGGCAATATGCAAATTTATAAAAATTCATGAAATTACATGGAAAGCAGGAAATAATCACATTTTAAGTTTAAAAAATACCTCTGTTATTACAAGCATTTCTTCGGCCTAATTCCAATCATTATGGGACATGCTTTAATCGTTTAAACATCTTTACTTATTCCTTTACATTGATTAATAAAAGATTCGGGAGTTATTTAAAACACATGGAGATCGGGAAATAATCTAATTTTAGAATTAATAAAATAATCTCAATTGTTACAAGCATTTTCTCGACCTAATTCCATAGTTTCATTCATTATGAGACATGCTTTAATTGCCTAAAATTGACGTTTATTCATTTACTTTGATTAATAAAAGACTCGGGAGTTATTTAAAAAAAAAAAAATGAAATCACATGGAAATAATCGAATTTTGAACTTAATAAAATATCTCAATTGTTACAGGCATTTTCTCGACCTAATTCCATAGTTCCATTGATTATGGGACATGCTTTAATTTTCTTAAAATCGACGCTTATTAACTTTAACTTATTGTTAGATTAATAAAAATCCTGGGAGTTATTTTTTTAAATTAATTATACATACGGGAATTTATATATAAATTTACGGTATTCTGAACTCATTTCCGCCTTCTTATACAGTTCATTCTCAGCTCTAGGCAGTTTTAAATATTCTCTTAAAGGAATTTCCTGAATTATTACGGAAGTCCGGAGTGTCTCGTTAAAAAAAAGTCTATTAGGTAAATTTGGCAATTTCGTGCAGATTTTGAATAATGAATTAGATAACATTCAAGTATTGAACATCTCACCTTTTAACGATTTTGTATTCAAAGGACAAAGAGATTTGAGAAATATAAGTCAATATGTATTTTATAAGTGGAGGAAAATTTAGGAATCGAATTAAAAAGAAAGCACGTTCAACATTTACACTTTTTATCAAATAACATTTCAAATGAGAAAGTCCAAATAAAAAGAGAACGGATTATATTTTAAACTATTAATGCTTTTCTGGCTGTAAATTCTTAAAACCCTGCTGTTTTTATTTGGACTACCACATGTAACAATCGGATAAAAAAGCACGAGTTTATATCCCCCCCTCCCCCCCCCCCAAAAAAAAATTATATTCGAATCCCGATAGTACCAGTTTTTTTAAATTTTAACATATTGTTTTAAATAATTATTGCATAAAAGTATTTTAATTTCGAATTTCTAAACTACAGCTCAAGATAAAAAAAAATGGTTGGTTTTTTTTATACATATAATATTAATTTTTTTATTTCCTTTTTCTGTGTGTCTGAATATTTTTAACATTAATGATTTTTTTAAATTTTTGTTTGCAATTTTAAAAAATCGAAAAAATTAAAACTGCTTAAAAAGGTGCAAAAGTTTTTTTTTTAATTTGTTATATTTTTTTCGGTTCATCAAGCAGAACCCAACCAAACATTCAAAGCAACAACTAATAGGACCGGGATTCGAACCTAGGTTTTCATAAACTCTTACGAGAACTACAACCGTTCCCTTTTTTCTCGAACTGTCACATATAAGGAAGTAGACTGGAGCAAATGTATAAAAGAGAATGAAGTGAGTTTCGAGGTAATTTTTCATTCAGTTTCTGGAATTGCTACTTTTTTCTATACATAGGAGAGAGAGGAGACACACGTTTTTGTCATTTCATTAAATTTAGATTTTTTAAAGATTTTTTTTTAAATTGAACAAAACTTAATATATTTTTGTTCCTGATTCCAAGAAATGTTTCCACGTTGCCCCATAGCCTTTTTCATCTTATTCATCATAGCAGGTTTAATAATCCGTGTAGCTAATAAAAATCTTGTCACACTTTTTTTCAGTAATACTTTAGCCTATTCATAAATCATCACCGGTTTTTTTTTAAAAAAAATACGAAATTTTTAAGATATTTAATAGAGAAATTAACAAATTAAACCAAAGTATACCACGCGTATAATTTTGCCGGGAATTTTCAAAGATTTTAAGTTTTTGAATCGTTTCTACGTTTTGGAGAATCTGCTAGTACTTCTATAATTTCTGGAAACAATATTTTTTTAAAAATAGATTTTCTGAAGAAGCAAACATTCCGATTTTTTTTGAATTTTTTAAAGGTCAAATGTCAATTAAAAAAATTCGGATGATTAAATAACGTAACTTATGGACAGCCTTTGTAATCTTTCTCGGTCTAACGAATTGTCTTTGTTTGAAGTTTTCTTGACTGAGATTTGGTATTTAAATAATTGGCATTCATATTCAGTGCACATGTTCATACTTTGAGCTTTGGCAGTTTGCTCAGATTTTACAAGAGAGACTTTGGATTTGTATAGAGAGAAAATGATTTGACTATGGAATTCATGGAATCATACTCTGCAAGTAAATTGTGGCAGTCCAAGTAAAAAGGGTACATGTTGTAATGTAAACGTTCAGAATTTACAGCTTTCTTTTGTGCTGTTTTTGCAAGTTTTAAATTCTGAACTCTTAAAGTACTATCTGTGCGACTATTTCTTAGACTACCACAAATTTAGTTAGTACAGTATTAATATGTAACAATCCAAGCAAAAAGGGTACAGATAAAATCGTAAACCTTCATAATTTAAACTACATCTCCAAATTAAATACAGAATTAGCTGAGGTCATACATGCAGTAGATTAGGCCGGATCAATAGATAAAACTCAGACCCTTGAATCCATCGTCTGACTTTTTAAATTTTCGCGGCTCTTGTTTAGTCAGAAGAAAAACCCTTGGGAAAGAGGCCCTTGCACAGAGAGAAGTCGTAGCCAGGCCTGACAACTGTCTTGGATATTGTATGCACAGCTGTTCATTCCAGCAATTCAAGGTCTGCTCAAAAATAACGT
>JAQGBQ010000359.1:0-24154 GCA_034698485.1 Vertagopus arboreus | reverse complement strand
CTCACGAAACTAGTTGATACGAGTTATGATTACTGTTAAGATGTTGTGTCTAGATTTAAATAATGTAGGTAATTCTATAGATTTAGTTCAATCATTTGTAATTGTATTCTGTCAAGTCTAATAAGAGAGTATAATAAAGCAATCAATCAAAAACTGTGGGATAAGCAGTTATCTAGATAGAGAAATTTGAATTTTGAAGACAGGCCTGGTTGAAAACTCGATTCCGTGACTGTATGTACATTATTAATCCAATAGTCTACTTATAACATAGTTTAAAAACCAAATGTATGTGTACTTTCAAAACCATGCTAATAAATTATGATTTATAAAAAAGTAAACAAACCCATTTTATCTTCTCATCCAGTTAAAAATGTTTAATGTTTATGTTTTTTCATTAAGTGCAAATCTATTTAAAGACATTAAGTGTTCTAACTTTAAAGTTTAGAAGGTTCTAAAATGCTTAATAAATAAGTAGTTGGTTAAGTGAATTTTACTTATACTAATATATTTATATGCACGAGTCAACGTTTGCAGCAAGTGCACAGAAGAAAAAGACAAAAGAAAGTTAGATTATCTAACCTTTTACCAAATATTCAGCAACTATCCAATTCAGAATTCTATTCGTCTTTCTTCTACCCAATTGTCAAATTAATTTATTAATTTAATTAATTAATTCTAATTTCAAAATATCAATATAGATAAAAGCTATTTTATAATCCGCAGGAGTAATTTTAAATTACACCAAGATACCACTTCCACCCAAGCTAATACAAGAGTCAATAACATCCTCTGCAAATGCTTGTTCTTTCTTAAATGTAAGACACATTTATGATCATACATGTAACTTTTCACAAAATATTAAAATCACATTTACCGTAATATTATTATTACGAATTCTGTTGCGTAGTGAAAAAACCTTATAAATACCATCTCTTTATTTATGAAACAGTTGAAAAACGAAGTTACTGAGTACTTCAGAATTTACATATCTGAATAAATTATGATGTTTAAAAATAACCCATTGTGTCTATTCGCCAGAGATTTAAAAATGTAAAAAAAACACATTTTTCACCGAGCAAATAAAGAAATAAACAAGCCTATTTTAAATCATTAAGTGTTTCAACTAAGGACTACTAAAGTTTACAAACCAAAAGAAAAACTTGCAATAAATCTATTAAACCCGTTTCAGCCTCTTAAATAACATTAAGGTGAGTTTACGTACATGCGAATGTTTATAAAATAATTTATAAATGTATATGTTGAGCAATCCAGATGTTTTCAGCATATAAAGGTTATCGTAGGCCAAACAAACGATTATGAACGGGTGTATCAAAGTGTCGTAGATACGGCAGAATTTTTGTCCTTTTATGTTTTGGAAAATTTTTCGCACAAATCTGAACCAACCACACCCCTTGGTTCAATTTAGTTAATATAAAAAAAATTCTTTAAATATCATTACAAGATAGTGTAATTTATTAAATCTCCGAATTAGAGTAACAAAAACCAGACTCGCTCAAAAATTATTAATTAAAGCAAATATTTATGCCACAGACAAGCAGACAGACGACACGTATATTCGCATAAAGTAATCTGCAATACTGAGCTTCTTGAATTCAACATCATCATCAACTCCCCTCATTTGAGAAAAATATTCAAGATCAGTTCAAGAAATAATTCTTGTCGGATAGAAGTAGAATTAAGAGCTATTTAAAATATTTAGCAAAATGCAGAAACACTTAATAATTTTCATTTCCATCCTCATATTTCTTTTGGAGGTGCATAGCCGTATAATTGAGCAAAGGGAATCTGTAAGAAGAAAATTTTTATTTATTTGTATAATTTAGTTGATTCGATTTGTTGAAAATTAAAAATATGCATGAATGTATTTTTTTTAAATGTTTAAAACATTTTGAATCCACAGGAAAAAATGTGTAGCAGATTGATTGGCAACCTGTACGAAATACGGCTTGAAATTAATCAGGTATGTTATTTCATTCAAAGGGATCAGGATTAGTAATTTTTAGTTTTATTTAACTTAAAACTTTAATTTATCAAAAAGCGATATAATTTACGTTCGTTGTAAGAGCAGAGTTTCTATGAATAAATAAATTAAAGTGAGAAATAGAAAGCCTTTTTTCAAAGGGCAGTGAAAAATTGCAAAAATTGAAAACTTTATTAAAAATAGCCACGAATTCTTGCAGTATTTTTAAATTTTTCAAACCTTTGGAGGAAAATAAATTAACTCCATATTTTTTATCTTCCAATTTGTAATTTTTCAACAATTTTGAAGGTATGAGATTTCATAATATTTCGCTTTTATTTTTTCATTTGAATAGCCAAGCCAGAAAGGGATAGATTTTGATTACAATCATTATTCACAATTAAATCTATAGAGTAATATTAATTCTAAATTTAGAATCAAAACCAGAGCGTGAATCAAATACAGATTCTTTAGGAACAGGTCAAACTTTTGTTAGATCGATTAGCCATTACAACAGGTTTGATTCGTTTCGTTTTCATAAAATTAATTTTAATCTGGAATTTTATTGAAAATAAATAATTCAGTTTGTTCAAATTTTAATTCGTGTTTTCGGGATATTCTATCGATGCTTCAAAAATAAAAACAGATATACGGTAAGTAGAACAGTTTCAAAGCCCTTTCTCAATAACGGCTCAAATGATTATGTTTAAAACCTAAATGTCGAATGTCTTAGGCCTCATGTCCAACAAAGTCACCTTCATCGGTAAGCCTCTTACCTACTAATTTAAAAATGTATTCAGATTTACTGATACAAAGTATAGTTTGCATATTTTTAAACGCTATTAATTAGGAAGAATATACTAACACAACATGAGTATTTTTTTTTAAATTAAAGAAATTTGAGCCAAATTTTGTTATTGTTTAAAAAATCTTTCAGCTGGGACGCTCGTAGTGTGATTCAGGTTATCCAATCCCCACGAATTACTAGTTGGGGAGATTGGGATGCCTGGCAATACTGCCCCTATCTAAGCTTTTCTACTGGGATTGATTTGAAAGTGGAAAGTAGTCAAGACAATGGCAGTGGGTGTAAAGATGACTCGGCTCTTAATGCTGTTCGGCTAATTTGCGGCGATTTGAATGGAAAATCGGTAAATATGTTCCCAGAATTTTTTCACCACTAATTGTAGTTGTATTTCATTACTTATTAATTTTTTATTCGCAACAAAGTGAAACAAATTTGCAAAGTTGTATTCATTGTAGA
This sequence comes from Vertagopus arboreus, assembly GCA_034698485.1. Classification (NCBI taxonomy): domain Eukaryota; kingdom Metazoa; phylum Arthropoda; class Collembola; order Entomobryomorpha; family Isotomidae; genus Vertagopus; species Vertagopus arboreus. Next base: position 20,912 of record JAQGBQ010000359.1, on the reverse strand, counting down.
GTTTTTGACAATGTATCAAGTTCGACTCCTGAATCCGGCAATTTTTTTATTATGTTGAGATTTTTTTCAAGAAATAGACTAAAAAATACAATATGTTTTTATTTTCACATATTAATATCGCCAATCAAAGTTATAAACATTTTATAAGACTCGAATTTTTAGCATTTAATTCTGATGTTACAAAGATTTGATCAAAAAGTACAAGTTTCGATCCTAAGTCATATTTTTTGATCAAATTCATCAAAGGAGTTGGCTAAATAGTTTAATATTACCTTCACTTTTGGCAGATTTCAGCTATTCAGTCAAACACAGGGGATTGGGGAGATTTTCGAGGTGAACGATTTTGCGATGGAGTTGCTTACGGGTTTCAATTAAATTCTGAATCAAATCAAGGAATTGATGTGGACGACGCTGCAGCTATTGACATGAAATTACTGTGTGCTACAAGCTCTTCCGAGAAAAAAGAATTGATTGGATCTGGAATTTTTCCTCATTGGGGACACTGGACTGAAATGCAGATGTGTCCAGCTAAAACTGCCATTTGCGGCATTAAAGTTCAGGTAGAAGAGGATCAAGGACGTTCTTGTGTTCATCATGGTGACAAAATAACAAGTGAGTTTTAAACGGTTTCATCAACTTTTTATAGAATATTGGTCATTTTTTAGATGTACAACTCATTGTAACTTTTGCGAATTTTTGTTAGTTGGTTAGTCAGTAGTGATTTGATTCACTTTGGATTATTTTAGAACCCAAGTGGGTAATAATTTCCTGAGTTTTAGCTCAATAATTCATATAAACTTCCAGCTGAATGTAATTCTTTAGCATTTATCGTTTCACGGCGAGCTTTTTTCAAGGTGTTGCTACGTTTCATTATTTATAACACTTTATATAACTATTTCACAAAATATCAGAAGAAAATATTTACTCGGGTTAGTTTTTTCTAGTTTTTTCTAAAAAATGGGCCATAAATGTATTGTTTGTTTTAAATATTAAAAGGTTCCAAATACCTATGAATTCCAATACAAATGACTAGCAAACCAGAGATAGTGATTATTAGATCGTGAAAAATTTAACTCCTTAGCTTTCCGTGCTTGTAGAATTTTTATTGTTTTTAGATGACGACACAGCCTTAAACAATGTTGACCTTGCCTGCTGTAAAGTCCCTGACCCTGCAACCACTTGTGACGCAAAATATGAATGGACCACAATCTCCACTTGCTCTTCTGAACTCACCTGCAAAGTCACATTTAAATCGTCAATTTCATACACAACTCAAAACAATCCAACTGGTACTAAACAAATTGAGATATTGGAACAACTTGGATTCTCCTTGAGTGACTCTGTGAATGGACTCAAGACTAATTTTGAATCAAAACTGAACAGCACAACAATCGAAGGACTTTCTATTTCCCATATGATTTCAGTTGTTAAAAGTGTAGAAAAGTCATCGGAAATTGAAATGACTGGATGTACAGGAAAAGTTCAGCAAATGGTTTTGACGTGTGGAATCTACAAAATCAAGACCCAGCAATATCGTTGTGTAAATGACACTTTCGAAACTTCCGGTGGACGAATCAGTTTTTATTCAACTTTTTTGTCTTGGTCCCAGCTCATCATTATTTTAAGCTTCTCTTTACTCTTAAAATAAATTACAGCTGGAACTCAGTCCAATAAGAGATCAATGCTTGGGTTAAACTCTGCATAACTATGACACCGTTTCGTTTTTATTTCCTTTTAGATAGACAAAAATGTTTAGTTAATTCAGTGTCAAATTGAACCATGTTTACATAAATAGAAGTTTATTAGCATATATCCTGTTATCATAACAAAACAACATTTGAAAAAGATAGTACTACTAGTTTATTATCTTAAAACATTTCAAAATGTTAAAATTAAGAGATCTATCAAGATTAAAAATATTGCTTAAGCTTGTGAAGTGTTAATTAAAATACGGCTAAATCATTATTATTTGTTTTTTTGGGACGATGTGATGCTTTTCAAAATCGAAATGTGGTGATATAATAAATCAATTTTAAATTTGGCAAATTCAAAATATAAAACCAATTTTGTCTTAATATATTGCTTTGCTGATTAAAAAACACAAAGTGTTCGTTGCTTATTACAATTTTTTAACAAAGAAAAATATAATCTTAAATGGTGTACACCAATTTACATATTCAGACGTATTTTTAATTACTAGATAGTCGTTGCCGTTCCATTTTTTTCAAACAATATGGACCCTAAGGATAAACAACTTCTTTTAAAATTCTTTGTGGATATTTCTTTTCAATGAATATTGCAAGAAAGCTAACAAAACCGCCAGCAACATAAATATAAAAAATCGTCTGAATATTGTCCGCCAGTTAAAAGGAAATACTCGATCAGTTGATATATCTTTCGTTTGTTCTAAAGTGTAGTTCGTGGGTTCATAATACTTTGTTCGTTCTAAACACAGATAAAGCTTTTCATAATTCCCAGACTCTAGAATGATTTTAAACTTCTTTAAGATGGCAGAGTCTTCAATTCGTTCAAAAATCTAGGCCATAACATCCGACAAAATTCGGTCCATTTCAAGCAAAAAATGATGCCGAGGGTAATTCTTTAACAAGTAATTGAATTCCTGTAGAATTTTTAATTCTTTGTCGACAAAAGCAGTTCTGCCACATTTCACTATTTCTTTTTCGATTGCCTCTTCTTCACGCAAATACGGCGCTTTGTGGAGACCTCTAGCTATTCTGAAGTGAGTTGGATTCATATAGATATTTACATATGTGTACTCAGTTTTGGAAATCGAAACTTTGTCTGTTTTAGATGTAACAAAATATACAAAATGTTCAACCAAAAATGCTTTCATTTCCCACCACAGTGTGAATGCATTATCATTATATAAATCTTTATTAACCCAGTCAGGAAATTTTTCGTCTCCGACTTCATTTAAAGCCGTAAAACCGGCAAATTTCTTAAAAATTTGAAAATTCATGTTATCATCCCATTCCACACTTCCATTTCCTCTTCCAAACGAAGTATTTGAGTCATATGGGTTTTCATTCAGTTCCATGTTTCTCCGTTTTGTCAGGTTGTCAAAATACTCGACGCTTTTTGGTGTCAACGATGATCAATCTTGTGATTACCTGATTGATTACGAGTTATGAGCGGATTTTTGTTAATCTCCGTATTCAAGTCTAGTTCGTCGTATATCAGATTATTGTGACATTCCTCAAGGTTGTTTATCGTCCAAGCGATTTTCTCTGAAATTTCAACTTCTTGGTTGATAAATATTTTGCTAAAAGTAAACTGTAGAAGTGAAGTAACTAATACTGTTTTTAACAAGTTCATGGTTTGCTTTTAAATTTTGTAAAATTGAGATGTTTCTTTAATGTAACGCTTGCAGTGAAGTTGGTTACTGAAATATATCAGACAAAAGTTTCTCTTAATATATATATTCAAGTTCAATACAGCCATGGGGCACTCGAGAAAAATTTGTATGAATGTGAGCAAATGCTTCAAACCGTCATGGTAATCACAACAGTTTTAATCAAGCTTTTAAATGTGCGCAGCGCATTGTAAGAACAAAAAAAAATTTGCGCATAAAAATCAATAAACCTGTTCCTGTGAAACCATATCACTCGGCGAGCGCGCAATTTAATTTCATTCACTGCAGAAAATGAAATTAAATTGAAAATATTATATACAATTATAGTATTATTATATGTATGTAACCTAACATATAGCCAACTAACTAATATTACATCGATTCGCCCTTTGGGCTACACAACTTACTTAAAAGTAGCATAAAATCTGTAAAAAAAATTAAAACTATGTACCTGAAAAGTATAAAAACTTTAATCGCTTTCATATTTTTGTAAAACATTTGTTTAGTATTAATTTTGTTTACTATCTTCAACATCAAGAAAACCATCCCGGTTATTAAATTATAGAAATCAATTAGTATACAGATATAAATTTGTTTCAATTCTGGTGTTCCTTGGTGTACCTACAATAATGACTTATCCCTGAATAAATTCGAATTCCTTAATATTCGAGTGCTTACATATTTTATAAATGTCAAAACCAACCATATTTTAATATGCTTTTAACTTGAAAACACTGAAATCTTGCAAATCAACGTTCATGCATTTGAAATGTAAAAATGTTTTAGAAAACAAATTGTTAAAAAAGTGAAAGATTTTGCTTGGTTTCTTGAATTTACCACGTAAGAACACCAGCAAGCTATTTGAAATGTCAAAAATAATTTAATAAAACGGAGCAACACGTTCAAAAGAGCTCGCCGAGAAACGAGAAAATATAAATTATTAAATTCAACTGAAACTTCATATGAATTATCAAGCTCAACCACATTAAATTTTTAAACATACATGGGTTCTAGAATAAGAAAAACTAAAGAATTGCTGATATAATTTCATCAAAGTCAAAAATGAAATACATATGTCTCATTGTGCTCTAAACATATGTAAGCTGGAACCTTGCAAACATTGAAATCTATACATAAACCGTCATGCATTTGACATGTGAAAGTTGGTTGACAAAGAAATATTTTGTTTGCTTCGCTGAATAAATATTTACCGCTTAAGAATAGCAGCATGCTGTTTGAAATGTCAAGAATAAATGGTTGAAATAATCAATATCGTAACCTAAATATTACTAAGCGGATATTAGTCATCAAAACAGACCTGTTTGATGCCAAGAAAAATTAAATTCCTAGTCTTACTATATATTGCGTCAGTCAGACAGTTTTCCAATTTAAAATCCAACTTCCTGCCCCATATCAGACTCCAGACGTACTTTGCATAATCCAGTTTGAGGTACATATTTTATCCCGTGCAGTCATAAGAATTGTTGGCGAGTTAAACTTTTGAATCCATCAACGTAAAATCGCATAGAAAAATACAATAAAAGAGAAGTACAAAATTGCCATTAGTGCTGAGACCGTTTAAGTTCGTTCAAAATTCTCGTTCCGTTTCGGTTCGAATCTAAAACTTAAAATTCCGTTTTGTTTTCGAGAAAATCGTTTGGTTTTGTTTCATTGATCAACTATCAACTATCCTTTAAACAGAGGATTAGTTAATTTTAAGACCGGACGATTTCTCTTTTTTGAGGATCGCTTTTTGTGTGACTCTGCCCTTGGAACAGCTCATAAAAAGTACTCAACTTTGGAATTTAATTGCTTCAATGTTTCAAAACTTTTTAGCTCCCCGTTTGCTAAGAAAGTGATAAATATGTTTGAAAATGTCTGGTAAAAATTTCGTTCCAGTTTGTCTACCCCTTCGAAGATTACAGCGTTTTTAACGCTAGTAAATCAGGAGGAATACCCCCTGTACTTTTCTCTTTATAATGTACAGTTATTAGTATTTGATTATTTTCGATGAACTGTTTTACAGTGCTCCGTGTAGAACAAAAAGTCAAAAGAGTCAAAAAAGTCAATAAACCCCAAAAACCCACTGGGTCGGGGTTTTTCCTTCCCTGCTTCCAAGCAAAAAGCACGTACAAAATCTGGATCTTTGCTGTTTTTACTTATTCAGCAAATAAAGCACGCTTGATGCTTGGGTGCTTTTTAGCTTGGGAGAACCCTGTAACGAAATAGCTTGTTTTATTGTTTTGTTTATTAAATTAAGGTAAAATTGAACAAAAATATATATATCTACAAATATGATAGCGGCTCTCTTGACTGAAGCGACTCTTCAGGGTTAAGCATTTTTTTAACATCACAAATGTATTGGAATTCGAATGTTTTGAAAAACGGTATATTTTTTAATATAAAAAGTCACTCTTTTTTATCACAAAATTGCTGATTTGGAAATTGGACCAGCATTCGCTTTTTTGGGAACAATTACTAAAAAGAAAAATTTGCATGACTTAAAAATGTTTCACTCTCACTAGGGCTAGTAATATTGTGAGAATATTTTTATATTATTCCTGAATTTACCAAAATAATACAAACGATTTCAATACCATTTGTACCTTTCCTTGTAAGGTCAGATGGTAAGGCTTATTCGCATATAAAAAAAAATTCCAATCACAATATTCTCAATCGTTATTAAACATTTTAAGAACAAAAAATAATTGTCTGCTGATTACATCATCTCTACAAGGGTTGGAAAGTAAAATTTCATGCAATTATATAGCCCTAAATTTGTTGAAAAATACTGTGAATTCCTATGCTTTTAAAATTCTGGAAAAATGACGATGTTAAAATTGATATTGAAATTTCATGAATATTTCATTGAAAAATTTAAAATTGAAAAAAATAGAGTTAAATTTCATGTCCTTGAAAGGATGGAAAAATTAAAACATGCAAAACACAGCCTAAATTTGGCACTCATTTCAAAAATATCCTTTCAATTTTTCAGTTTTTATAATTTTTTTTTAAAGAAAAGTGCAAAATTGCGAACCATGATCTCCGCTGAATTTGGAGACAGTTTCCAATTTCGAAGGGATCGTTCGTACACGCTATTCAGAGACACTAATACAATGAAATCTGTTATTTCAGGGTTTGGATATGTCTGGGATATTTAAATTAAAAGCTTTAGAACGATTTCTATTGGTGGATTTTGTCACGTGGCCTGCTGACGTCATAGTTGTCAGGATACAAGACACGTGACCAGATCCACCAAACACTTTTAATGTTAATATCCCAGACATATGGGTTGCAATGATATCCTGGCATAAGAGCTACTCTCATTGAAATTAGTGTCTCTGCACGCTATTGAGTCCAGAGATACAGACTAGGATTCTGCACTTGCTTCATTCTTTTCGGATATTTTACCCTTGATGTGAGAATAGAAAGAACAAGAACAGAGTCCGTATCATATCATATTGACAATCTCCAGTTACATTAAACGTTTAAACAAGTACAGTTCAAGCTATGTATAGTAAACTAAAATAAATGCAGAGGGTGGTCAAAATACATTGTAAAAATACCATTGCGTATTTTTTACAACTTCAATTTATCGAAGAGTATTTTGTATTTTGAAGCTAATGTATTTTGCCCACCCCTGAGAGTACAGTTGCATAAATCTTATTTTAGAGCTGTATTTTCCATTAAAGTTGGATTTAGTGGGTTTTCGTGATTTAATTTTCAAACTTGTTGAATTACATTAGATTACACCAAGAAAACAAGCCCTGTATGTAAGTGCTGCGAATAACATTTTAAAACGTTCAGTATATGTATAAAGGATCTTCTGTATTTATTATCACTAGTGTGACCAATAACATTTCTAAAAATTTCCAACCCCAACCGATCTTCTTATAACTTAACTTAATAATATCTACCAAGGACAAATGCGTATGAAGCTCCTTTGTACAAATGCTATATGCATTCAGTCATGCAGTCCTTGTGTAAACATTTATGACAAATAGTCACACTTGTTATGAACTTCCTTTCTGGAACAAGTGAGTCTGTAGATAATTAAGTTGAATAAAATAAATCAACCCGAAATTTCATTTTAGAACATATATTTATACTGAAACACCTAATTTTTCTGATTTAGATTTAACACAATATTCCAAGTTAATAGTCTTCATAAATAAAACAATCAGTTTCGAATTAAGAAGGAATAATGGCATCTTTAAGCAGTTTGAGTGAAGAAATGCCATGGACTGCAAATAGCAAAGAAAGGATGAAGTACCTATTCGACACAGGTTTCCTAAGCGATGCCACTTTGTATCTCGGAACTCAGAAGCAAAAGGTCAAAGTTCATCGATTCGTGTTGGAATTTGCATCCCCAGTTTTCCACCAAGATTTTAAAAAGGTTAAGAACAACGAATTGTATATTAAAGATGTGGACCCTGCAATTTTCCTCGAATTTCTTCGGGTTAGTATTAAATTAAATTAAAAACTAATTTAAAATAGGCGGGACTTGTCGAATCATCTTATAATCGAATAAAAAATTGATTTGATTTGTAACGAATAATTGTATCGAATCGATTTGATTATACGACTGATTCGATATGGTCAAAATCTGAAGTATACGATCATTCGATCGATTCGATATGTTGAGCCAAAGCAAAGATCCATAAATTTATGGATCTTTGCGAATCCGCTAATACTTGAGGCCTTTTTTATTCAATTTTTTCACGAATAATCGTATAATCAAATCGCATCGATTATTCGATCGATTCGATACGATGATCAAAAGTCCCATGTATGAAAATGGGTTGTTGATTTGTAATGAATGTATGCATTTTTAGTATATATATCTGGGAGAATGTGAAGCTGCTGTAGAAGATTATCCGTCATTGGTGGGAATTTCTACAAAATACAAAGTTCAAAATTTGATGAATTTCTGTACAGAGGAATTATTCGAACACTTTCCTTTCGAATCTATGACTAGACTGTTTCAAAAAGCAATGGAATTAGAGCTTCCGGCAATAGTCGAAGGAACTTTAGCCTATGTTTGCAAGTAATTAACTTTAACATGATTAAACGCTTTTCAGAGTCCTTAAGAGACCAATTGGATGTAACAAAATAATTTTATTTACTTATAGAATGGCTAAAGATTTAATTAACTCGGACTGCTTTTTGAAATTCCCTCAAGAGTGCCCATATGAAATCTACAAACATTATGACCTCAGTGTCTCAACCGAACCTGACCTTTGCAACGCCCTTTTGAAGTAGTATTGTTTTGTAATTTTATTTAAAATAATCGTAATTAAAAATTAAATTAATTGTCAGATGGGGTGTAGCGGAATGCCAACGTCTAGAATTGGACCCAAAAGTACCAGAAAATGTTAAGGATGTTTTAGCAGAAGTATTAAACTGGATTATTACGAATTTTGACATCGAAGAATTCTTGTTAAAGGTTCCAAACAAGGAATTCTATTCTTTGCTATTGTTCTACATTGTTTCGATCGAAAAACGGTACAACGTAAAATGTCATGATTCATTTGAGACTGCAGTACTTTTTTTTACTATTTAATATTTTGTTTTACATTCAGATGGAACGAAATTGTTGATAAGATTTACACAGTCTCACGAAGTGTTGGCACTACATTTTTTGGATCTATTCTTTCTGAGTCATTCAAGTAAGTACTATTAAATGAAAATACTTATATTCTATGTATTTACTCGGTTTTATATGAGGCTGTTTTATACAGATTGGAAGTGAGCAAGGACATTTCTCTTGTGGGTTTCAAACTCTTTGTGGTCCCAGGTTGGAGAGACCATGTTTGGAATGATTTTAGCAATTTTTGCTGCATCGTTTTAGTCGAGAGTGTCCCAAGTGGAACCTTTCTTTATGAGAGAGAGATCAAAGGATTCAATTTCTTTAAAATGATGGAATTTGAGTCTGTTGAATTGGAATCAGATTGTCTTTACCAAATTACTCTGTCCTGCAGTGGAAGCTACAAAATATGTTACAGCGATGGCAAAATATACGAAAGAGTGCGTTATGCAATCCTTTTAATTTTATCTGCTTATATGATACTTGCTTGCAATGTGTGATCTTGTCCCTTCTCGTTTTTGAACCATTTTTAGCCCGACCCAGGGCTTATGGGATTGGTATGTCTGTCTGTCCGATTTTAGCGGTCGAACCACTAGGTCGATTTGTGCCATGTTGGGCTTAAAATGGGTATTAAGCCAAGGCCTTAAAAAAGTTTGAAGATGGGTTCAATTGGTTGAGGGATTATCCTGTGCGGGCTGAAATTGATCTTAGTTGCTATGGGATTTAGACTAAAATGGCTTAAAGTATGTAAAAAGGCTCGGGCTATGTAGAGTTCTGCACTGTAGGTTTTAAAATACTAGTTTCACATAGTTTGCATGATACTTTTAGCTTGCAAATTTAAATCTAAACACTTTAGAATCTAAAGTTTAAATGTATTGAAGAATTAAAAATATTAATTATTAATTTGCACAGGCACACTTTGCAGGATTTCATGGTTTACAAAGTTCATGCGATTTGGAATACGAACACGAGGAGGGAACTGAAACTGTTCACTTTCAATTTAGTCGAGGGGATTCATCAAAGTCACGCCTTGACAAAGGAATTATCACAGAGCTCATTTTTACAATCGCGAAATAAATCATTTCAGAAATATAAACAAAATCTATTATATTATCCTAAAGAGAACTTTATCGACCATCTTTATGTCCTTATGTCAACTTTCAGTAGGATAAACTATATTTTCTATTCATAGTTTTTCCATAAAATTATAAAATGCTGTTTTCATTTTATATGTATTTTCTAAAATAGCGTAACGTAACACCTACAGCTTTGATTAAAAAATGCCTTCAGTATATTTGTAAACCAATTTTTAAATCTAAATTACAAATTGAGACAATTAGATTTTTCTAATCAAGGTGTAAATAATAGTTTTAAATTTTCAGTCAAGTAATTTTAATTTAATTTTTTACGCTGGTCAAGTCAGCAGAATATAATCTGTTACATTTAAGACATTTTATTTTTTAGGTGAACCAGTCCTTTTTTTGGTAGGATTGTCACATATAGCGGACTATAGAACTAAAATATGTGTTGAAATATTCTTCAAAAACTATTCCAACAAATACCTTAGAAATATAGTTACTCAAACAATTGAATCGATATAAAGTAGTTTGCCAAGGATTTCTTATCGCAAAACCCGAGTTCCGAAAGCGTTAACAATTTTAACTTTCAATAAATAACCTGAAAATTTAAATAGTATGCGGAATTTAATATATAATTTTCAAATTATTTTATGATTCTTCAACCTCTTGAAAAAAAGTGAATATACAAAAGCCGGCTATGCCATCCAACTATCATTTTTTAAATAAGATAAATTTGAACTCGTTTAAAATGTTTTGGTATTGTTTAAAAATATCAGACGTGTGATATCCGATTTTAAATCGAACGTCTTTAATTTATTCCAGCTTTTATTCCTTTGTAAGCGAAATAATATTGTATTTAATTAATTAGAGTTATAAAAATTTCGAAAATCTTATTTAGTTGAAACTGACGAATTATTTGCGTGATAGAACCCTAATTATTTCCCTTTTTATTGCTTATAGCATGCAAATAGTAGATTCCCTTTTTACAATGAACTGTCGGTCACACTGTTTTTTGTTTTTATATCATTATTGTATTATCAACATGATATGTAACTTTAGAATTAACTGCAGAATGACTGTAAAAAGACTGTATTAAGAGATCCGACTTATGTTGTGTAATATTTATCTATTTCGTGTGCCATTAAACAAAATTATCAGATAAAAACAACAATGACTGAATACTTCATCTAATTAAGTCGTCTTATCATTATTTGCTGTCTATGAAAAATATCATTCTGCATATTTTAACATCAGTTGAATCAAGTAAAGCCACACCAAAGCTCCATTTATAAGTATATTTCAGTTGCACAGAATTGACTTAATTTTTCTAACACAATATTCAAACTTAATAATCTTTAATATAAAATCAAAATTCCGAATTAAGAAATAATAATGGCAGGTGTAAATACATTATAAGCTGCCATGAACAGCCAATCCACTAGAAAAGAGGCGGTACATGTTCAACACTGCCTTTCTAAGCGATGCCACGTTGTACCTCGGACCTCAAAAGCAAGAGGTCAAAGTTCTTCGACTGTTCTTGGAAATGGCATCGCCTACTTGTGGCCTACTGTGTCGCCTACTACCTAAAGTGTGCAAGTACTAAATACATACAATTGTTTTAGAAGTTTATTCCTATTGTTTATTAATTGATAGTTACAGTTTGAATTGTGGCTATTTGGATTTATTGTTTCAAATCCTCTCTACGGAATTCAACGTTTGTACAAAAAACTGGATCTTTTATACGATGTTTTTTGTACTGCCGAATCTACAAGTCTTATCTTTGTTATCAAACTGCATGGTTTAATTCCAATCCCCGGATTTGCAATTTTTTCTTTCATTGACATCAACAATCTTACCACGATTGCACCCTGGGTCTTTTCAAGGTCAAGAAAACTGTTGCAAAATTGGATAAGTGATTCAAAGATCCGAAAACAAAGATATGTAGTTAAGAGTTTGAGCTCATGTTTGTGTTTAAAAGCGAACTTCGGAAATAACTTTGTGGATCAATTTCGGCCTCTCGTGATTCAGGAATTCATTTAGGCCAAAACCGTTGCCTTGCTTATGTTGAACAAAAACTAGGAGTTGTATAAATATTTATAATTTTAATTAATTAGCTCAATAGCTTATGATAAAATCTGAAATAATTCCCGGATGTTTAATTTGTTAGTGAACATCTGTTAGTTTTGTAAACATCACATTAATTCATTAAATCCAGGTCTTCGGAAAAATATTTTTTAGAACCAAAACTGTTAATTTTATTCAAATCTTGTAAAGTAGACATGAATATATAACCTGAAAATAACTCGCTGAAAAACGAAAGATTGAACTTTAACTACATAAGCAGCTCTAAATCAACTAAATATAGCGAGATAGGTCTATCATCGTTTATAAAAATTTCAATTGCGTTAACAAAAACGAGTTAAATAATATTTATCTTATTAAATTTTGAAAATTTGCTAACAAAAAAAACAACAAAATATTGAAAAAACCCAAACAAAATCCAATTAAAAAAAGTAATGTCTAACATATCTTGATATTCAAGCATTTAGCAAAACACGAAATAAGATACTGCCGATTAATAATGTATTTCTAAAGTTCATTATATATCAACATTTACTCCAGGACTTTAATTATTGTGAATAGTTAATGATTCTTTCCGTCCATTAAATTAATTATTTGGAGTCAACTATACCGTCCTATAAGTATCTTATGTGTGTATGATGATAAAACTATCCATAGGTTCGTGTTTTAGTTTCAAAAGCTACCTTCATATTTCCAAACTTTCCATATTAAAAGAGCTTTTTAATATCCTAAAAGAATATTTAAAAAATACTACCTACGCAGTTCTAATCTTTTATCGAAGTCTACTAATGTAAGTCGCCAACCCAGAACTCTTGAATTGAAGTTGATTTTGTTAGACCATTCTGGTTTTTATTTCTGCAAAACTATTTCTTAATCAGCACAGCTTTAAACTAGTTTTTCTCCAGCGCTGAACAGTTCAAGATGATTCTGAGCTTTGTTATATTTCTTAATTTTTTAACGTTCTCTTTACAAGAGCACTATTATAAATTGGATCAAAGTCCCTCCGGACTTTGTACAGTTCACCTCAAATCATTCTCAGAAGATTACGCTACTTTAGAAATCTACGATCAGATAGTCCATCAAAACCTTAACCAAGTTATTTGGACATTGTGGACATCAAATAATAATCATACGGTTATAAGACCAACGCTAAACTTTTACGAAACATGTACCATAAACATTTTAGTGGAATCTAAAATAGAATTGAATGAAGATAATCATGCTGATTATATACAAGATACTCTGTTTTGGTCACGAAGTTGGGTTCATTCAAATTACATCTTGGTGATGGCATCTTGTCCAACTGACGAATTATCTTATTGGGTGACCGGCGTGCCTATTCGAATGTTTCTTCACATTTCAAACTGTTCTTATCAAGAGTTTGACAGTACGGATCTAAAAACATTCCCAAATGTTTTAGTTTGTTTCGATTGTGTTGAAAATATTGACACTTTTGTGGATATGCGCAATGATGAGGACAGCGGACTTACAATTTTTGACAAATATTTTTATTTGGAATTGCCCCGGATGAATATTCCTTTAGCACTTGTCGCAAGAGTTTCAGGACGGACAAGAACTGTCGATTGTCTTAGTACAACTTGGGCTATCCAGCAATTAGAGAGTCAAGGAAATCTAAGATGTCTCTTTCCAGACTTCTTGGTTCAAAACTTTGAAGTTTATTTAAACATTACTATGAATTACGTAAAATTCAATAACAAAACAAAACGTTTTGAGAAAACTAAAAGCGTTTTTGGAAGCATTTACCTAAACCAAGTCTTTGCAGAACTGGAACTCCAGAAAATGTTTAGTTTGTTTCTTCATGTTAGTTCAGAAGATCGGATTTTTTACTGCGATTTTTCTTCTGCAAACATAATAAGTTTTTCAGCTTGGTTCTCTCCTTTTGATATTTACACTTGGGGATTATTAGGACTCGTTTTGATTTCAACCACAGTAATCTTGACGTTAAAGAAAGAAAGTAAGGGACTGGTGGATTGGCTATTATCATTTTATGATACGATTCGATTAGTTTTGAGACAAGATTATACTCTTGGGTGGCTGACAGTTATTTTTACGATGAATGTTTTAGTTGTTACATTTTTGTACGAGAATAAAATTACAAGTGAACTTATTGTGGTGCCACCTGTGAGTGTTATTAAAGACTGGGGGGAAATGCTTCGCGCTGGATACAAAATAGCTTATTTCAACGCTCGATATGAACCTAAAGCTGGTGAAGAGTTCACAAAGTTTCGCAACATTTTTCAGAAAAATAATTTTACACATACGTTTAATAAAGAAAACTATATCCACGTTAATAATTTAAGTGAAGAAACTATCCGATCTGTTTTTGGAAATGATAAAAAGAAAACTGCAGTTTATTTGATCTCTACTATTGAAGATACCAAAGCCACATTGCATCAGTTTGAAATGTTCATCCCATACTCATCAGGATGTTACGTTGTAAAGCAAGATTATGGCAATAATTTTGTATTTGCTTTCTTTGAAAATATTATCCGAGATGAATTGATGGAAACTATGATGAAATGGCGAGAATTTGGGATTTTGACATTTTGGAAATCGATGGCAACTTCACAAAGAGCATTGCAAGAAAATGATGAGTACCGTCGGTTATATAAAGATAGAGATGCAAAGTATTTTGATAACCAAGACTCGGATATAATTAGGCAAATTAATATGGTTCCTGTTTTTTCAGTATGTGCGGGATTTATTTTAATTAGCCTTTGCTTTTGTGCGATTGAAGCAAGACTTAAAATCTGGAATGCTACATTCATTCTTATTATACGTATTAAATATTATTTACGTTGCATAGGTAATTTTTTAAAGCAATGGTGGGGCGTATTGAGTACAAGAATTTACCTCAGTTTTTTGGGTTTCTACAGAATTTGTGCATATGGACATTTATAATTAAAGAAATATTGACGAAAAAATTTATTAAATAAGTTGTAAAAAAACAATTAGGCAAATTCATATTTTTCCCATGTTGTGTATTTGGTATATTGAATTCAAATAACTAAAAAGTCCGCATTGTATATTCGCAATGGAAATGAACATAAGGATGTTTTTGAATAATGGAATTACTTTCTGGAAAAAAAATAAAATTAAAAAGAATGTGAATAAAAAACGTTTCAATTAAGAAGTGGACCTTTAATAATCTATATATATAATATCCCAATGTGTATCTGTCCGACCATGCTTGACAAGCGCAGAAGGTAAATCACGAGATACTCTGGAGACTCTTTTGGCGGGAAATTTAAGCTAAGCTAATTTGCATATCCGAGTTGACTCTAATTTTTATCATGTACATTGCTATGATTTAAACGGACCTTTTCGTATTCGATTTCTGACAGAGTGACATTTTTAGGATATTCTGGTGATCTCCAGGCTCCTTAGAGCCAGGCTAAATTCTAGTAAATGTATATTATTCATTAGGTTCTTTTAATCTGAGAAGCCTTGCTACTTAACCATAAATATTTAATTCAAAGAAATAATATTCATTAAGCTAATGCTTTAAAATTTTTGATCAAACCATCGTCAGGCAAACGTAGGAATGAGAGAACGATAATAAAGTTTGTATTTTAAAAATAAATTCGGCACAAATAACAAAAATTGGGATCAATTTGACTCTTGTATTTCTATCTAATGAATTGACTTGAATTTCCTCTTCTTATTTAGACTTAAAATTAATGATCCATTCAATGAAATGCTCGAGTCTGACGAAGTTATCTTTGGAATAAAGCACATCGTAAAATTCAAGAATACTAAAGGGTGTCTCGTAATCCTTTGAACTGCGCCGAAAAACTGCTGTAACAATGGAAATAGTTTATGCAATTTAAAACTTTTTGCATATGTGGAGTACCAATTAGTTGGCTTTAAAATTTAATCAACATTGATAGATTCCACTACTTCTGTGACGAGCAATTTGATCTTCTTTCTGACATTTTGCATGAAATGTTTTTCGAAAATTTTCTTAACTTGTTGTTGATTTTTGCCACTTTCCCTTTGAATTTTTTAACAGTATAGGGCTTATTTTAAAGCTTAAGTATTAGGCTTTAAAATATGCTCAGAACAACTTAATCGGACAGAGTTAGAAGAAACTGAAACATTTAGCATCATTTGGCAGAAAATCATTTTTTTTCATACGGGTAATTTTAACTTTCTTTAAGTGGTATCAATTTGTTCAATCAGTTTGGTATCAAAGTTCCAGTCAAAATAAAATGTTATAATTTTTATGAAGCTTATTGAGAAAGGTTTCAATCCCATCTTTGATATAATTTTTAAAATGCCCCTCTTGACTGATATTGCCTTCGATAACCACAGCATCAGAAACGAGATATGCATTTCCAGATGCTGTGTATTTTGTGAAATTACAAAAATTTCGTTATTTTTTCTTTCCAGTGTAATTAAGAAGGATTGGAACTATAATCCAAATGTGTTTCCGGAATATATTATAAGTCCACTGGAACGTATGTCTCATAATTCGTGACCAAGACTTTTTCAGAGATTTTCTTCAAAAGGCGATGAAATTTTTTCTCGTTAACCCAAATTTTCTCATGTTTATCCCGAATAAACAATCAAGTATTATATACCAAAATTGGGCTAATGAACTGTAGTTTTAGAAAATAACTTCGTTTTTTTTAAAAATTACACTTTAACGAGTTATCTGTAAAAAGGTGTAGTTCAAAGGATTACGAGACATGCTTTAAATAAATTCTTTAAATCTTGGCATGGTTTTCATCAAACTATCAGGCATTATCTTTAAGAAAAATAGCAAAACCAAAGTTTTCATTCAGTTATTTGACTATTTGACAGATTGTACATTTAAAAAATATATTATGATGTGTTTTTACTCATGATTTGGAGTTGTATATTTTCCTGAAGACGACTTGAAATATTTACAAGTCGAAAGCTCGAGACAATAAATAATGTTTTCTAATTCACCTTCCTGTAATTTCGTAAACCTCATACATGTATTATCTAAAGCATATCCTGTCTTTGACATGAATAACTTAAAACCTAGTCTCCAATTTGAATAAAATATTCTAGCTGCCTTGAGCATTCTAACCAGACACGAACAACATATTAAAAGACGATGTGTTGAAACCTTTTTTGTGCTGACAGTAGAAACATTTTGTTCTGACATTTCTTAGTATCGAATTTCAATCCAAAGTGTACGTTTAAAAAGTACATCATTTATACAAACTAAACACCAACACCATGAATCTGCTGCGAATGATCTTTGCTATTTCATTTCTGCGGTTTACTTCAAGCAAAATATTTTTCCACGAAGGAATTGAAATTTCGATTAGAATCGCTTGGACAATAAACAACCTTAAAGGCTGCCACATTAACCTGATATACGACGAACTAGATTTGAATCCAGAGATTATTAAAGTTCCCCTCACAATTCGACAATTTGTTTTGACCTACCGAAGTGAATATAAAAGTAATGTTATTTCGACAAGTATCGCACCAATTAATATATTAAAAGTCAAAGGAATGAATGCAGTTTGTAATGTGCTTTATTTCAAAACAGAATTTTTAAAAACATCTTACGAACCTAACATTGATCTTGTGAAATGGGAAGTATCACAGTTTCTAATTTGCAATTACGGTTACGCTATATATGGAAGTGATCTAAAAATGGCTGCACCTATCAATATGTTTTATTATTTCCTACTCCGTTCTAATTGGCGAAAAACTCGCCCTGAATTAAAACATCGCTATTTTGCACCATATAGCTTTGTTTTACAATTCATTGATGATAATAGTAAAATTACCGAACCAAATTATTATTACTGTCTTTATTGTGAAACTCCTAAACTTTTAAAAATAGACTTAGAAACATTACTTACAACAAAAGTGTTTTTTAGATTCGCTGCCTCCTTCGTTCCAAAATACATTAACGTTCTTCTTGGAGATATAAGTAGATATGAAATAGAAAATATCAAACTTAACGAAAATAATCCTTTCAGATTGGAATATAATAATAATAGCGATCACAATAAATACATTATTTCCCTTCTACTTTCTAAAAATAATGTTTCAGTTTCCGACCGGAAAGCCAAGCTTTCTTATGAATTATATCCATATGTTTTCACTACATCGCATTTACGCCAAATTCAAGGCTTTTCATCAGAGAGTAAATTTCTTGGCAGTATTATTATTGTAGGGGACACTAGTTATAATTTCCTCACCTGTTTTTCTGTAAATAACCTTAAATGGGAATTTTATATTGAACCATTTCAAAAAGAATTGTGGATTGTGATCGCGACTTCATTAATATTCTTAGCTATTTTGTTTCATCTTTATACGAAATTAAGTAAATTAAAAACCCACAATTTCTCAACCTATTTAATGATGTTTGCATCTGCAATCGAACAATCTTCTGCGAATCCTTCAGTAATGGAAAAGCAAACATTTTTCAGAATAATTTACGGTCTTTGGTTACTTTTATTTAGTATTATTCTTACAAATGCTTACAAAGGATTGGTCATCACGGGAGTCACTTCTCCGTTGACTCCTGACAGTGTGTTTTATTTTGAGGATTTAACGAAATTAAGAAATTTAGCTGTCGGTAGTCGTACTACATATACTGAATCAGAGTTACTAGTTGAGGATTTTAATTCAACCGTTTTAGATGACGATATAGACTTTAGGATATTGACAAAAATAAAAGACAACGATTTAGATAACTTTAGATTTTATCATAAAGGGCCTTTTCCTTTCAAAGAGAATCCTTTTCATATAATCCGATTTACTTTTTTTGACAGTTTGTATACAGAATTAGAAGAGCTCATAGAGCCTTTGCGAGTAGTTGAAAGAAGAATAAAACAAATAAAGCAGGGTAGATATCCAACAACAGATTTAAAAAAGCTCGAGAAACAAAGACTAGAAATGATTTCATTGCATCGAAAGAATTCATCAAATTCAAACAAACTTTATACAAATCTTATGTCTGAACCATATCATGTAAAGGTGGCTAGAGGAATTATACACGAGCCGTTTCTAAACGAGGATGAAGCAATTGAAGAGGAAATTGTGAAATGTGGCCGAACTGCTTTAGTTCACAAAACTAATAAAATAAATCAAGAATTCAAATACCTTTCTCAGCATTACCACATGTTGAATTGGTTTGAAGGAAAAGAGCCAATCTTGAAGGGAACTGCGGGTTGGATTTTTTCAAATGCTGGTTTTAAAATACATTTTGATTTTAATATGATTGTTCGTTCCGGAATTTATCACAAACTTGAAGAATATGCGGCACATGCAAAATATAGACATAGACTAAATTACACAATTCAACAGACAAATGTGACCAAAGACAGAGTTTCTCCTTTAACACTTGATGGAACTATTCAATCTATTTTTTATATTTATGTAGCTGGTATACTTCTAAGCTTATTATGGATTTCATTTGAGTGTGTAAATCAATTTAGAAAAGAAATAATCCAAATGTTACTATTAACCTATTTTTCTTGTAAGAGGTTTTTCAAAATGTTTAAAACATATTTCTGCAACTGTTGTTTACCTATTTAGCTCCAAAATCAAATGAATGCTATCTGTATATGTAATTTCAAATTGATTTTTGTTATGGAAAAAAACATTTATTATACTTATACATATACACTGTAAATATGTAATATGTTAATATGTCATAATAAAAAATTATTTTTGATCGTTAATTTAATTGTTTTTGTGTCTAGTCTCTCTGCCAGTCTAAGTGTTGAAAACGTTTGGATTTTACTTTTTTATTCTTGACTTCAGCAAGACAAGAATTTCAGAAGTAAATAGATCGAAACAAAACTCCAATATTTTTTCAAACTTTACATCAATTTATTTAAAAAATCATTGGACACATTTATGTAAATTTACTCAAGAAATAATCTATGTTAAATATATTATAGCAATATCTACAGCTTATTTGACCTGTTCTTGACATTTCCAATTCAGACGGAATCTCCATTAAAGTCTGACGTCTGTTTTTAAATTATTCAGATTATTTTACAAAATAATAAATCGATATATCTACGTGGCTGTAAAATTATTCGAGAGTAGCTTGCTTTGAATTTAGTCTCGGCATGTTTTTAATTTTGTCTTGCTACAAGATACTTGAAAGGTAATGCATTAGTAATGAGATTTTACCTAAAAATCAATATCATCGACCTTGTTTGTCCATTGTGTTTGCATATCAAAAGCTTTGTCCATACTACGATATTTTCATGCCATAGCCGGAGGATATTAAACCATGAAAATTTATCGTCTTGACTCATAAGTGATTCTAAAAACGTATTTAGCCCACAAAATTAGATGCGGCGTAGCTCAAATTACTCGCCACTGGAAAACCAACGGAACAAACATGCTTAATTACTACTTTGGGATGTTTTTTATTTTTATACTGAATGTCAATATATTTAGTATAACTATATAACATTACAAATGGAGAAAACATAGTAAACTCTCAAATTGCATAACTTATTATAGTTAAGGTTCTATTCGATGACGTCATAATTCATTGAAAAAAATCTGTATTGGGGCGAAGTGAGAATTATGTTTTCATGTGGGCTTATGTGGAAAACAAGTCTTTTTAAAACGACATCAAGTCCTATAATTATAGAGATAAAATTTTTATATCTGTCTCAAATAAAAGTCAAAGAGTTGTATTAAAAAGTTAGGTACTTCAATTTTCGAAATTTTTGTTCGTTTTCAAATGGAAAATAAAACCAGTGCGTTTTTAACTGCCATTTAAGTACGAAGAAAAATTTCGAAAATTGAA
>JAQGBQ010000358.1:0-24189 GCA_034698485.1 Vertagopus arboreus | reverse complement strand
AATCCTATTTTTCCCCCACTACGCCCCCGGGGGTGTGGTGGCACGGGAAAATTGTGCGCGATGAATTCGCCTTATCAGTACATTCAAAATGATGTATCGCATGCCCTATGTTGTCATTTGAAATTTCGTAACCTTTGACCACCCCCTCTGAGAGGTGTGACCGATTTTGCCCATCTTCGAACCCGTCTCAAGGACCCCATTAACCGATATCCGAAAACAGAATTTGAAAAGGTTGACGTGTTTGACGAAGCGTTGCCATAAAAGGCGTACCCGTCACCTTTTAAAAATTATTTTGAGGTCAAGGGTCAGAATATAATTCAATATTTTGAGGTACATGAATCCAATCCAAAAAAATACAATTTTGGTGTAGTTGACCTTTTGAAAAAGTCACGGTATTGCACAAATTTAAAATCGTGAAAATTTCAATTTGACCCGTGAAAATAAATTTCAATGTCACTTTACAGAGAAGCAGAAGGCGCACTCTGTGAGTAAAATCGGAACTCTGTTGTCCTAGTTTTTGCATTTGAAATAACGTTGGTCAGTTTTTGGTCAATTACAAAGGTCACAGGTCGAATTTCGAAAAACAAAAACCTTTATGGCTACCTATGATTTTTTTGAAAAATTTAGAGCTATTCCACTTCGAAATCGGTCGAGCAGTTTTCGAACCTATAGAACTTTCGTTCATTCATCCACGATGTATACTTTTATTAATATAGATTTTATGTAAAAATGTAGAATATTACCTAACGAGGAAAGTGCCTTCGGCTCGATCTTTGAGGATCAATTGTGCTTCATTCCGAGACGCATCCGCTTTGAACCAAAGGGACTCGTCCCAGACGTCAACTATTCTTGGGGACAAGGCCGACTCTGC
The DNA here is from genome assembly GCA_034698485.1 of Vertagopus arboreus. Classification (NCBI taxonomy): domain Eukaryota; kingdom Metazoa; phylum Arthropoda; class Collembola; order Entomobryomorpha; family Isotomidae; genus Vertagopus; species Vertagopus arboreus. Next base: position 23,318 of record JAQGBQ010000358.1, on the reverse strand, counting down.
GTCCATCCTCAATAACTCTAGTCGTCTAAAAAACAAAAATAATTAATTAGTTAAAAACCCTACTAGTGGTAACTAAAGCTAATTAAAGTTTTTAAAAATGAATAAACTTACTTGACTAAACGAGATCGCTGTTTCCGAAGATGAGAGAGCTGGGGTTTAAGTGTGATGATTTCTTGTTCCACAAGTCGACTGTATGCATTCTGCAGCGTGACACTTTGCACCAACTGCTCACGACTGTCCTCAATTTGCTTCATTTTGCTTCGAAGGTATGAAAAGTTATCTTCCAATTCCTTCACTTCACGGGCATTAGCTGCTTGTGTCTGTGTTTGCTTGTGCAGAGTAATCTGCTCCTTGAAGAAACTGATGGCACTTTCAAACGCGTCAATTGCTTGTTTCTATAAATCAGAAAAAAATATTACTATGAAGTTAGCCAGTCCAAATAAACAAAGTTAAGTTGGATTGAAATATCTACCTTCAAATGAATTTCATCAATCGTCTGTCCATAGAGTGAAGAATGGAGTTCAGAATACCTGGATTTGACCAAGTAGTCTCTGCTAACTTCACCCAAAACCATCAAGAGTTTATCTTTGTCTTCATCCTCGTCACCCTGTAGACAAATTCTCACTATTAGTCTCAGAAAATGTACAATTTGAAATATAATAAGGTATCATATAATATCATTGTACCTTTTCGTATTTGGAGACGGGGTAGTAAAGTTTAACATCAAGAGAGTTATTATATTCAGCCAAGGAGTTCTCCTTGTAGTAATTGACGAGTGCCACCACCGACGAGAAGTTGAAGGGTTCAACAAGTCCGTATTTTCCATTGCGGTGTGCAATCCTAAGTAGTTTTGTTGTTTGTCCATGTCGAACTGTTAAAGTATATTCGCCATTCTTTGTTGATGCATCTCGGACAAGGAATGAACCGTCTGGGCAATCCCACAGCTTTTCAACTACCTCCTCCCTGCAAAAGAAAATAACAACACAAATAAATAAGCATCATAATTGACATTAGATGAGTTAGTTTTTAAATGTTTTTTTTGGTACCGTGTGCATCCCTCCCAGTACCATTCGGCCTCTTGGAGTTCCTTTCCCCCTAGAGGAGATTTATTAGCCGTTGAGAGTGACTCCTGCCTAGAGATCACAAATTCTGCTGAAGCCCGCTCCATTTCTGAGATCAAATTTCCCTTTCGACGTGTTTTCTTCCCCACTCCACCATACAGCTCCATCAGCAAAGACACCATTCGAACGTGGATTGTAGAATTGTCAAGAATTTGTCTATATCAAGTCAAATATTAAAACGTTAATAATGAATTAATCAACTATAGATGATCCAATAATATAAATAATTAAATTCTTACATCATATCTTCCCAGGGTGGCCGAAGGAAAACCATTCCATAGAAATTGCTAAGTATCTTCTCCGCATTGACATGACAATTCCCATTATTTCCCCACTTTTCAACAATTCTGCAGATTTTAGCGAGATGAAGACCAAAGAACTGAACACATCGAGAATGGTGAAGATTCAAAGAGTTGACAATCAATTTGTCCATCATCAGCAAAGCATCCGAGTCAATCTGAAGCTTCCCCACGTGAATAAAATCTTCGTATAGATTCGTTGGAATAAGTGGCTCCGGAAGTTCCCTCACGTATCTTCTCACACAAGATGCCAAGTCTTCCAAACTAAATTCTCGAATCAGAGTCCTCAAAGAGCTTGGATTTAGAGCTAAAGTAGTTGACAATTGCTCCCATAACTTTGGCTTTGAGACTTTTAGTGCGTCAAAGATATTGTGAAAGTCTGCAATTTGTCCTGGGTTCGTCTCCAGTCGTTGTTCAATTTCTGAGCAAAGTGCAAGCAGGATTTCTGGAGCTGTGGATTGTGACGGATCGTAAGCCAGATTTAAACTCTTTCCTGAAACTATAAACAAACACTTTTATGTTATCTATTCAATCCAGATACTTTCCAAGTTATTAACTCCAAAGAATCGCTTACCTTTTGTTCTCAAAAACTCTAGCCGAGTAGTGAATTTTCCAGGCTCACAAGCCGGTAATCCAAGGACGACACACTTTCGATGTGCAATGTAACCACACCCTATATAAGCACACAATAAAGATTAGCATAATCGAAACACATTCTGTTATGTTCTCATTATTTATGTAGTTTGTATGCAACTTACTCTGACAAATAAGTCCTTGGTGAAACAGTCCCCTGAGTACTTTATCACAAGAATCGCAGTTGGTGAGGGTAGAAAAAGTCATGAGAACGAACTGATGATCATTTGCAGCGTACGATCCAGCATACTTGACAACGTCCTTCTGTTCTTCCGTCAAGTTCTCATGATTTTTCAACTCTTCAACACATGTCGTCAGAGCTATTTGCTGAAACTCGTCTCGGATCCCCAATCCCTGCAAAAAACAAGTCCAAAAAACGCAAAATTAATACTCGGTTGAAAATACCAACTTATGACCTCCTCCATACTTACCAACTGCTCCAAAGTAATGCCACGATTGTATCTCAAGAGATCATTATCAAAACTCTCACTGCGAGGTCGCTCTTCCTCAGTCTCAAACTTATTATTATTATTATTAACCTTGATGGGCTCTCTGGAGTAATCATTTGTAAAGCCTGACACAATCTTGTTGACACTAAGACTACTCAACGCAGCGTAGCTACTAACGCTTCGTCTCCTTCGCCCCCATCGACCTGCTCTGAAAATACGTCTAATCTGATCACACACCGTCATGTCTAACTATCGAACTAAATATCTAAATCCTAAACCAATAGTTTAAATTGATCAGCTAGCTACCTGACTGTCTCCTCGTCCTGTCAAATCCTGAATGACAAATTATTGCCTGTCAGCTACTCAGTTAAATTAAATTCTCTGATGACGACACAATGAAAAGGACATAGAATTTGAATGGAAATAGTAAAGAAAAGGCCGGATTTGCTTATCTCTTCCCGTCCACGATTAGAATAGAATAGAGAGACGGTCTCCAGATTCAGGATTCAATGGAATTCTTCCCTTCTTCAAATGCCTAGCATTCCAACCACAAATCTACCCTCATGAAAAGGTCACCTTCCTCACTAAATTACTCTACAATTAACTAATTGAATTACAAATTATGCCTAGTGCTACTGTTAAGGTGGCCTCTTGCTGTTCACAATTAACAAAAAGTCCGCTATCGCATCGACGAGATAATTATTCTTACTTTCTTCCTCTTCTCTCATTATTTTCGAAACTTGATTAAATACCTGAATTACGAAATGTCCATTTTAAGGAGGCTAATCTAGTATTAGCCCGTGCTGTTAAAAGAGGTCTAAATTAAATCCACACCTAAGCTAATTAAAGCTAACGTTTTACAAGTCTAGACTGCCAACTGCCAATGTCCTCAAGTCGCCAGCAAAAAAAGTACAAAGGAAACTCGAAATGTCAAAAAACGTTATGCAAAATATATAGAGAAAAAATCTTCACTTTTGAATTTCTAATCTAAATGTTCTGAACTAATAACCCTGAATTATTCTGAATGTCCTAAAAACTGCTTTTAAATTAAATTAAATTGAAATAATTTCTAGAAATTTTGTCAAAGTCGAGAGCTGGTTTTTTGATCCGTTCACCACACGTGCTCAGCAAGAAATGATGTAAAAAATCAACGAGCATCGAATGAAGAATTTCATTGACGCAGCTTCTAGCCTCATCCCATATTATGGATAGGTCATGATTTTTAATGTGATTAAACAAGTGAATTAATTTAATTAGACTAAAGGGTTAGAATTAAAACACCTTTTGATTGATTTTTTTTTGTAAAAAAATAGTACATTCTAATTAATTGAGTTTTATTTCATCTGTTTTAATAAATTGAATATCTCTGGCTTGACCTACATTTAATTTAATCCTTATCTTTTTGAATTGTTGTTGACAAGCCCGGAGATCAAAATGGAGAAAACGGATGGAATACAAAGAAATTGCAATCTAATCTCTCAATGTATCATATATTTAACTTATAGATTTAACAAATAAATATGTACATGAATGAATGAATTCCCCGAGTGTACCTCATTTCTGTATTATTCTTAATTCTTATCGATATTTGAGAAATCCTCAATTATAATTAGTCATTCACTTCATAATAATCTGCAGAAAAATAGACAAAGACGGCCTGACGCCGACAAATTTTAAGCCTAAGACTGTGCAAACAATTAGACGCCAGAAGCCAGAAGGTGACCGGCCACCGGCGTCGTCATTTTTATCAGACCTCAAAGTCTCAAAGGACGTACAAATATAAATATATGACTCTAGTATAATTTCTATTAATTTAAATTCCTTTGAATACCTTGAATGAATAGAGAGTACTCGGTGAGCATTCATCTTTTAATCCCGAGTACCAAATTAATTATTCCAGTGCAACCCAAATGTATTTAATAAATAATCCAATCGTAATAATTTGTATGAAAGAAACGCATTATCATATTATAGTGGTATTCTAAATTGTAAACAAAACATTAACCTCAGCCCACTTGGTTCTTTATCAACTAATCTTAACGTTTTAAAAAAGGTTAATTAAATCATCCATTTAATCCTCGTAGTATTTCATCATGTTTTAAGAATGTATATCAACACAATGAATTTCGACTAAATGCCAAAAAGTCAACGGCCTTCTCAATGTTGAATGTCAATGCATTCTGTGTCGTTCTTTGTTAAAGGTCACTGACACTCACATTTTGTCAATAAACAAAGGTCATTCTAAAATGCATTTTCTTACGCGGTCAGAGACCTTTGTAATTTTGTAATCTTTGATACACGGTAAATGAATAAATATGAAATAAATAAATAAATAAATAAATTTAAAAAATCTGACCTCTAAGACGTGACTGTTGATGCTGAGTAGTTTCTCGCCGTTGATCTCGCGCTCTATGAAAATGTCCGCAAAGTCCCAGAAATTGTTGGCCGCTAGCCATTCCGCCACAACCCGCGGCGTCCAGTCTCGAACTCTCTGCACCGAAAACGAATCACATGTCATGTAAAACACTTTTAGCAACCGATGCGAACGCTCCATACTTGTTGGCTTATTTGAATTTCTGAATAATATTTTTACTACGCTTCAAGTTTAAAATATTTTTTAAGTTAAAAAATATGCGACGAAATTGTACAAAAAAAATTATATATGTTATCAGCTGATTTGAACATTATCAAAGTCGTTCTTGGGATTTGTACCCCCGTTAATATTAAAAAGAAAATTTATAAGAAAATTTATAAGAAAATTTATATATTTAGCCTCATTTCACTTCATAACAGAATTTTAAGTGTCAATGACAAAATTGACAAATTACAAATTCTACAAAAAAATTTAAAGCAGATTCTATTCTAAATTCTTAACCGTTTTTCATTTTGACAATTTTTGACAAAAGGCTGAGAGCTCCACTATAAATAAATGAAAGCTGAACTCATATATATAACTTACGACATTAATATTTGAAGTCGATGAATTAGCAGAGGAATAGAAGCTGCAGTTTTCGATCGCTGAGATGTCCGGTGTCTTAATCTCATGTTCACCGGGTGAATCCCCCGAAAGTCTGTGAATTCGATTCTGTTGATGGCTTGGTCGATTCGATGAGGTCGGCGAGGAAGAAGAGGACAATGGCAGATTCTTATACGCCGACAGACAGTTTTTATGGAAACATTTCTGACAATCTACAGAAGTATACAAGAAAAATTATTAGCCAAAATCAAGAATTCCCCGTTTTTTGGCTTTCCCAACTATTCTCAAGAGATTTTCATGAAGGTCAATGTAGCGGAAAAAGTACAAATTCAGCATGAAATTCACTTTTTCTCTTCATTGAGGTCCAAAAGTGACTAGACTATAATTCCAAGAATTCCAAAGTTTCCTGGTTTATGAGGTCAGTTACATGATGATGATTTAATTAGCATACCTTCGCATTTCAGTCCAACCTTGCCACTTCCCCATATGAAATCCCAGCCTAGAGAACAAAGACATGTAATTTTAGTTTTATTTGCATCTCAAAAAAATCTATAACTTTAGCCATTTTAAAGATTTTTATTGTATATTCATCTTAGCAGTCAGTCGTAAACTTTCAAGTTATATTATTCCCTTGGGTGCTATATGTTCACTTTTCGCTTTGCTTTTTTTATATAAGTTTTAATAGCTTACAGAAATGGCAGATGATGGGAGTTGAGAAATAAGTGTCGGATAATTGATGAGGCTTCGTATCATCCACGGTTATCGTCCCTTTAGAAGTAATCTGTCTGAAGTAGCCGTTCGTCCTGAAGATGTTGTTTTCATGATGGTGGGGCACAGAGGACGAGGACGGCGACCCCACGTAGCCAGAGTCATCCCCACCCGATCCATTCTTATAGCCCATCACTCCTACACAATAATAAAACTTTAAAATCAAATGCACCTTCTTTAAAAAATCATCAGACATATACAGACTAGACAGACGCTTTTTATAAGTTTGAAGAACTTTTTCATGAAGGTCGGATAGTCTACGTCTGAACAATAAAAGTCTGAACAGATTTTAATATCCCATGCAGCTCTAAAGTCATTTTATAACCGGAAAGGCATTAAAAATGTAAAATGACTGAAGCAGACATGTAATTACTTGAGTATTAAAATTACAACCCGGTAGTATAAATGCTAATTAGATTCTGCTTGAATTCGTGAATTTTGTGAAATCTGTATTACTACATACTACAGAACCAGATTTCGCCAATAATATTACTATGAAAAGTAACGTCAATATTCAATACTAATCAAACATTGAGCGTTAGACAATTAAATATCGATTGGAATTTGTAACATCAATACTGAATACTTATTAAACCTGACCTAAGCAAAGTCTATTTAAATCATGACGACTGCTGCTAATAATAAAAATATGAAGTCTATAAATACTAAATACATACATGTGAAGCATCTACTAAATATTTCAGTACTAGATAAAATATTTATTATGCTACTTAATGAATCTATTGACCTCATCTGATTCTAATCGTTAAAATAGATAACTATGAATTAAAATACAAACTACTATAAAAACAAGTTGATGATTCTGTATCAGTATTTAAAATTGCATGACTAAAAAAATGCTTATAATTTTCCATTTTTCGACGGTTTTCGGTCGAAATCTCAAAAAACGAGTCGATGTACGATACCTAACAATTAGAAATTCGTATTCTCCATAAAATTACGAAGAAAATGGTATATCATACTTCAAATTTGATAGAGGTCGACTTTTTGTATCCGAAATGGTTAGGTGTATTTAAATTAAAACGCCGAGTTATAATTTTTAATTTATAATGTATCCCTTAAAAGTTATTTTACTTGATTAGTTCATTGTAAAACCAATTAATAAAAGTGTTGTCCCAACCTGAAGAAGTCTCATAAATGCTGTTGTGTTGGTGGTGCTGGTTTTGCTGTACATGATGATGCTGGTGGTCGTCCATAATTAATTAAATAGTTTACACTACTATAAATATCCTCTTTTTAAATTTCAATCACACGTTTCACGCAGTCAAGGAATTGTAATTAGGCATTTAGAAGAGCTTTTGTGCTAGTCATTTGAAGTCGATGCATGATTTTTTTAGCTAATTAGTTTGAAGAATATATAAAACTATGAAATACTCTGCTGGACACAACAACGACGGATTTTATCACAAAGTCTTATCAACATTTCACATTTCCTTCTTCACAATTTGTTTCTTCTTCATTGATTCCGCCTGCAGGTACTTCAAATCATTTATTATTATTACTACATACACAGTACACAGGTTTTGTGCCAATATAGTTCCAATGTCGACCAATTTCGTCGAAAAGGAATCAGCATTTGTAAACACAACTCCAAAGTATTTGCATTTTCCTGAAATTATTAACAAAAAAATATTTGCAAATTTTTTTTATTATAAGTAGAACCAAATTCGGATTAATAAAAGTATTGAATACTGACACGACAAAGTCAAAATGACACCGGACTCTTATATATCTCAAAAGTCGACTAAGACAAGATCTGATTCTGTCAGTGAAAAAGTCGGAAGTGTTTACAATTATTTTTGTAACTCTGAGCTGACTCCATTCTTATTTTATGTTCGACATCTGAAAATAACAAAAAAAAACGGTTTAAACTTTCGAAAATCATAACAACATCATAACAATCAACAAAATCATAAAATTGTTTTTGGTACTGTGGGGCTGTGACCTCCTGAACAAAGATATTATAATATGAAGGGAATTTCGAGTTGATATTTTAATTTTAGTTGCGTTGTTTTAAAATATTTGACTAAATTCCCCTTCATAACAAAACTAATGTCAACATATACTTTAGTAGTTTTTTAAAAAGGAATATGAATGTACTTTTTAACGGCACTTCCTATTATTCTCTATTTTTGTAAATAATATATTTATTTACTAAAACCCAAAACACCGACCCCAAAATTCATGTCAAAACAAAGCAATTATGAGCTTTTGAAAAGAAACAGACTGTTCTTAAATTCTTAACGGAATAGAATTTAAGAGAACTAGGATGATGTTAGTTGTTTGAAATGCGATTGCAGACAACAATCCAAATCTAACATCTAACATCTTTCATTTAAAGAGTTAGTTATTAACAGGTAGACTAACCAGGTTGTTGTCCTCATTATATTTACAACCGTCTGTAAAGATTTTTTTTGTTTGTCTAGGTCGCTCAGCTCAAGTCTCATCAACCACAAAAATCCATTAAAGTTCCTTTAATAGCCCTTTTACAAAAACCTTTCTTTTTTAATCACATTTTTTAGTAATATATTTAAATTTGCTTTGGTCTGGTGGACAAGTCCCGAGAACTGATTGTTATTAATATTTTAAAACCTATCTACTATCTATATCTATTCTTAGAATATTATTACACACGATGATAACTACTAGAGCATACTTTCAGTTCTGATAAGTATAATAAAAACATTTTATGCAATTCCTTCTATTCAATTGAACATAGCACTTCATAGCAGAGAGAGAATAATATTTCAGTGTGGGCCGATCTTGGGTTCAAAGGGTTGGATCAGGAGGGGCTTCATCTACCCCACTATTTTTATTTCACATGGACGGCACAACCCCACTGGGCTTTTATTCGGATCTAAAAAATACCCTAACTTTTTTTCAAGAGCCATTCATAAATTACCATAAAAAAGTGCATTCACTTTCTCCAGTCTAGTTTAACTGTCAGTTTAATTAAGTTTCGAATTTGTGACTAACTTTTGGTCAGTGACTATCGTTAAATGTTAATGGACGTTGAAAAACATTGGATTTTTAATGTTGAATGTTTAAAATGGGGAATATTGAGACTTATTTTTTAACCTATAAAAACATTAGCAAAACATTATTAAAGCTATTTTTAAGAAACCTGTTCATCTGAATGTTTTAAAGATTTTTATCTCAATTAAAACTACGTACGTTCCTGGAGAGACGAGATGTAAATAAATTAAGGGAATAAAACCGCCACTACTTATTACTATAGACTAGTTGACCTCCAATATTATGATAATGGGAAATTGAGATTAGAGATGGAGATAACCAAATGCTTCTTCTGCAGAAAAACTTTTTGCATAAAAATTCCCATGCAGGATGTTTCGAAATTTATTTCCTGTCCTGTTCGATATCGGGAATTATCGCAGATATTCAAGCTTTATTAAAATCATCCCCTACTTCGAAGTTCATTTCTATGAAAAATAAAATGAAAACATTTTCTGGCATCTAGTATTTTTACTTTTAAAATGAAAAAATACAAAAATGTGGAAAAATGCATAAAGAATGATGATCAAGATGTAAATTTGAAATTGAAAGAAATAAATTATATAATTTAAATGTAAAAGATACAAGACTGGAATCCAATGTCAGAATAAAGTGTCAGAGGTCAACAAAGGTTATCATATTTTATTTAAAGAGATAATTAATAAACAAAGCGATAGTAGTTGTGTCACAATACCCCCTTGATCTTTAGCATCATAAATACATTAAAGAACTTCGTGGTGGCCTCCTAATTCTCAATTGAATAAAAAACTGCATTCTTTCACATTACTCTTTTTCGGAGTGATAGGTTATGGTATCTAAAGCCTAGTGTCACAGAAAGAGCTTATTACATTGCGTTTAATATATGGTAAAATGAGGAATGTTGTTTTGTGTCAGACCTCGGTATCTATTCTTATAATTCCGAGTTTAAGCTTTTCTGTCTGACACATTTCATAAATTCTCAAAAGGAATTTAAAGAAAATAATAATATGACCCAAAAGAATATGACATGGGATATAAAATATTTAGTAATTACTTAATTTAAAAAATTCTTTAAAATTAGAACACAGCATTGTTTATTTTATTATTTCTAAAAAATATACCCCAAATCAGTCGGTTTTTAAAAAAAAACTCTATGCCTCTACTAAGCTAATTGGAATAAAAACCTATAAAATGCAAAAGATTTTTGTTTTCTTAAAGGGCTGTTAAGTGTTAATAGTAAATGAAACAAAGTGGCTAAATGATACTAAATATATTCAAGAAAAAAATCATCATGTTTGCTCAAATAAATTAATATATTATTTCCATGTCTATTTTGTATTAAACATTGGTTGATATGAACGGCCATAAAATGGTAGATTTGAAAAGTCTTCGACTGCAAATAAGTTCTAGATCATAATAATTATTATCCAAAAATCATGCAATGTGTAAATAATAAGTAGACGTTGAAGGGGCGCATAGAGTGTCTAGCTCTAATGTTTTGTGACGGCGGGAGGGAGTGGGAACTCTTGAATCGTGAAAAAATCAAAGCCTGCACAAAATCGACAAAAAACACACCTTCAGTCTTTGATTTTTTGAAACACCGGCCGATTTTCTTATCATTCAGTATTGCAAGTAAAAAGCCCGGATTTCCAAAGAAATGGCTTCGTCGGAGTCCCTCGCCTCCTTCGACTCTCTCTCTGATCTAGAACTACGAAAGAAACTACTAGAATTCGGCTATGACTTACCTGTCTCTATCAACCGGGATTTTCTTATCAAGAAATTAGCCAAGGTCACGGCGGAAAGGTCAGGGGATGGAGGAAATAATAGGCGGAAATCTACTCCGGCAAATACCCGGCCTCCTACTACTAATAGTAATAATAGCAATGCCACTTCTTCTCCTGTGGTGGCAAAAAACAGTCGGCTCTCTCTCAATGAAACAGGTAAGGTCAAAGAAGGTCATTTCAAATCCATAATTAAATGTCTTTAGGTCGATTGAATCGTTGTTTAAAGAAATGCCCGTGGGGGTTAGAGTTTTTTAGGCGCTAACTAAAGGCGTTTTGCCATGCCTCCTAATTTGCATAATATTTAAGTATAGCTGATGATCTCATCGTGTTTATGTTTAATTTACTTCGTTATTTATTGCTCACTCAGCAGACCTCATCCAACTTTTAATAATGAGTAATTATCAAGATTCCTATTTAATTCCATTTAGAATTTAGATTTCATTTAAAAACATTGTGATTACTTAATATTAATATGATTTTTTTTGTATTTTGCTGTTTTCACAGGATTAAGAGAACGACAAAGATCGAAAGAGCCTGAAGTAGTGGTAATGTCAAGATCAAGGAAATCCGTGGGGGCTAATTCAAGTCCAGCTGTTAGACTACCGTCGAGCAGATCCAGTCTTGGCAACCAAACGACGACCACAAGTCGCTCCACTACTCAGCGTTTAGTTATAAATCAACACACACCCAAATTGAATCGAGTTCTTGAAGCTCGACAACTCGAAGAAGAAGAGGAGGAGGAAGACGACGATGACGACGAAGAGGAGGATGAAGAAGACATGGACATCGATGAAGGGATAGAAGAAATGCCGGTAACCAGGAAATCACAGCCATCACCCTCCTCATATCTCACCCGACGCCCTCAGAGACAAGAGACTTCAGGGGGAGGAGGTGACTACAACACCAACAATAACAAGAAGAGTAGTACTGTCTCCAGTTCATCAAGGTTTCAATCATACGTCAATTATTTTAAAGGAGACACCCGATCCGACCCTTCACTCGCTCATCGAGGTAACATCTATTATAATACTCAATCATTGACTGTTATTAAAAAGTATGCCAATAATAATACGGTTTGTTTGTCTTTCTAGGATCTCCAGGAAGAAGTGGGTACTACACCCCAACGGCTACTGCGGTCAGTCCTACCTCTTACAGAAGATACGAAGAGAGTGCAGATGAAGACGAGGAGGAAGAAGAGGGCGAGATTCGAGAGAGTAGAGTAACAAGGGTTTTAAACAAAGTCAACCCTGTGAATTGGATTCGAAACCTCAACTTCTCTTGGTTTTCTTCAACCCGTGGTAGTGGCAGTGGTTTGTCTCAGACTGAAAGTTATAGCTATAACCGAGCATACTCGTCTACTGGGAACCCAGGGGGTGTGTCAACATTTGCTGGAAGATACTCTTCAACAACAGCAGGTAGTGGGACTAATGGTCACTTTGGTCTTGGTAATCGGATCTATTCTCCAGCTCCGCCGCCTCCGCCCGTTGTTGTCCCTCCGGCTATGGCTGCTGGAAGACAAGCGGGCTTTAAAGCCTTTTTCTCGAGGGGAGAAAGGAACGGCTATGGATATAGTAGTGCTACTGGAGGAACAACGGACTGGGCCAGCTCCTCTCATCTCATCTCCAAAATCATACTAGCCATGTTCATCGTCACTTTTCTTGGAATCGGAGGAATCTACTATTACAAATCCATTGTGTTGACTGAGAGTTCCAAGGGACTCACTCTTAATCGTGGTGAAGGGACTGGATCTGCATCAAAAAAATTGGGACTCACACCTCCGAAGAAAAAGGTCATCTCTACTTCTATGGTCTATCCTATTTGTGGACTTGAGGGTGTGGATCCAGAGGTAAGCATTTAACTTGATTGACAATTGCACTATGGATTATTATACAGTTTTTATTGAGTGTTCATTGTTTTTATAGGCCTGTGTTCCGAAAGATCAAATAAAAAATTCCAGAACACTTTTAACCGCACTGAAGGAAGAGCTTATTCAACGATCAAAGATGAAGGGTTGTGGTGGGGAAGTCGAGGATCGCATTAGCTTACAGAGTGCCAAAAATCTCCTCTACCGACTTACTGATCTTGTAAGTGATAAGTGATTCTTCCATTTTAGGTTTACCAAATATACAACAAATCTAAATTGTATTTTATTATTTTGTTGCAGAAAAGGGCGGAAGTGGATAGTGCTTTTAATGGAATGCTTTTGCTCGTATCTGAAAATATTAATTCGGGACTGAAGATTTTCTCAAAAGAATTTTCAGAAGATGAAGACATAAGTTCCCGAGCTGTTCAAACCCTGGACAACAGCATTGCTACAATTACTGCCGTCGGAGTCTCGCCCAATCTTCTCTGTATGATTTGGGCTGGATTTTATGCTCTAATAGCTTACTCTTTCCTGTTGGCCATTCGTAAGTTCATATAAATGATTCAAATATTCATATGAATGTCATGTTTGTTGGCTCCACACACACTAAAATTATTATTTTTAATTATTCTCCAGTGGCTGGGCTTGGATACTTATCATGGAAAGGTATTATGTACCAACGTGGACGAAAAGCGAGAGATGAAAAGGAAATGTTTGCCATGATTGAACGGATTCTAGAATTGCTCTACCAGCACTATGAGACAACAAAGTAAGTGAATTCAAATCAATCAATATATAACTATAATATAACAGTTCATGGCTGTAAAAATAAAATATTTTAAAATAACAATTTGTGCTTTAGGAGTGACGGAGGAGATTCATATTTAGCAGTGAATCATATTCGAGACGAGTTGATGTCGGCGAGGGATCGAAAGAATAAAGAAGCCTTATGGAACCAAGTGGTGGATCACATATCGAATCATGAATCTCGTGTACGGATGGAAGTTCAGCATATTAGCGGAGAAGAGTTCACAGTTTGGCGATGGTTGCCCTCAGCAAGTCCTCTTGTCTCATCAAAGTACTCTACCCCTCACAATTCGCCACCCAAACTCAGCCGTCACTCTCTCCCGGCTCAACCGATTTCAGCACCCATTGTGGTAAATCCTCCTCTCAACCAAGGACTGTATCCGAGTTTAGGTGGGCTCAATTTGGACAACAGCGGTGTGGGTGGCAGTCCGGGAGATATTATGAACAAGTGGCAAGGACAAGCTTTCGAGATGTTTGATGGAAGTCCAAATAATTTGCCCATGATTCCAACCACTTGCTTGAAGATTCGACAAATGTTTGATACAGAAAAGTAAGCAGAATGAAAAAAGAAAATTATACAATTGATCTACATTTTTTTAACACTGAATTATATTTCATTTTAATATAGGGACTCGACACAATTTGGACAGAATCGGATTGAACGGGCTATAGTGGCAAAATGTCCAAATTCAAAAATTCTTCACATTGGGGTTGATTCTGGAAGTGACGAAGGATGTGTTTATGTTTTGTGCCAGTCTAAAGAAGATGCTCGGGCTGCCTATCTCGATCTTCATGGATGGTGGTTTGATGGTAATAATAGTACATTCGTTATTCCCCACTTAATAGATTTCCTTCAAAACTTAATCAATATTGATTTTTTTGTAGGACACTTGCTATCAGTAAAGTTTCTTCGTGAGCAACGCTACTTTGCACGTTTCCCAGACGCCATAAACCGAACTATCCCATTGACCTCATCGAACTTGTCTTCACCTCTGAGTGGCCAGCAAAGCTTTGCCAATTCAATGAATATCCGGTCTGGAAACAACAATATGGGTGTGCCTGCTGCAGGGCCTGGGACTTCCTCAAGGGCTCGTTACTCCATGGGCTATTAAACGCACTACTGGTGTTGGAGAGTAAGATAGAGAGAGAGAAGAAATCCTTTTCAGATATAAAATATCAGTGATTTTAATTCACCATTTCTTTCAGTAAAAGCATAAAGAATTTAACACGTGTTGACTGATTAGTAGGGATTTTATGGTCATGATTGTATGTATTATTAAATTACGATAACTACTCCGATTATTATTAATATATACCGAGGTGGTCTCCGTAAATCTTATTATTATACGTTTGCATTTGCTGAAAAAGTAAAATTCAATTAATAATGTTTTATGTCTTAACTCAAAACTCATCATGTAATTTGGTTAGTTAATATTATGATTACTTTAAGTAATTTAAATGATTTGTCGATGAGTTATTATTATTATTGTAATATTATTGTGTGTAACCTGCAACCCTTGTATCGTTTATTTTACATGGCATACCAGCTTTTTTTGTGTTTTTTTGTTTCTTGAGGTCTTAAGTTGATAACCTACTACTAATAATAAGCTACTACTGATACTGATTAGATTAGACTGCTGTGATTAGAGTGTGCATAATAATAATAATAATAATCACTAGAGATCTAGAGGAGAAAACATACGAGTAATGAAATGATATTTACCAAATGAATTGTCTACGTTTTGTGTGTGTGTGTGAATCCACAGCGTGGATCTTCTGTCTGACAATTATAAACAAATAAATTTACAGTTCTGTAATACCAAAATTTAAAAAAATATGTTTTCATCTTTATTTCTATTCGGAAATCATAAATATCATCAATCTATCGAGAAGTTTTAAAATCCCAAAACGCCGTGTCGATGAGTATGGTTTAAACTCCAAGGTTGTCGAAGCTTATCGATAAAATCTTTTTGTTGTTTAAAAAATATACATTATTTGTAAAGCATGTTTAGTTTGGTCTTGATTAAAAGCTGAGTTTATTTTAAAAGTGTATAATGCTAGTAAATTATAAAAATGTAGTCACTCTCTCCTTCTAGCTAAGAAAATGAATGGGAAGTTAGTCTCACGATTCTGCATCAAGAAGACTACGAAAACGGAAACCCCTCAGCCTTCGGGTCCGTACACATTTTTGCATCCATCTCGATACATGTAGCTTATTCTATGTAAACATTATTAAAAAACAAACTCCAAACAGTTACGCAAGGCCCGTTCTTTTAACAAATTACAATTAGATTCATTTCAAAAAAATGTTTTGTAGGTTTTCCTATGTTTTTGTAAATTGTAATAAGATTTTGTCCAAAAAATATTTGAAATTTTCTAATCACGGAAACTTTTTTTAAAGAAAACAATTTGACAATGCATTGAAATTAAAAAAAAAAATTAGAAGTAGTGAAATTTTCATTTTTAATAGCAAAAATCATTGGAATTATTTGGAATGTTAAAAGTGAAGAAGTAAAATTTTCAACTTCATTTTTTTGGTTGTTCAAAATCTCAATTAAATTTCATTAAATAATGGAAATACGCACATTTATTTTTCATTTTTCATGAAAAAATTATGAATTTTTGGGAAAATTTTGCAAACTCTGACAGATTTAGAACTTACATAGGGTCAATTTTTAGTGAAGCTAGTCTCATAATGACACACAGACGGACGGAGAAATAAATGTTAGCAAAGCATACAAACCCCTAACGAATAGTGACGAGGAACGATCTAAAAACAAAGTTAGGTAGATATTATTGTTAGTAAAAGGAAGGAATGGATGGGAATATTATTTTCTTATTCTGTTCAGACAGGGATTTGATATGAATCAGTTTTCTAGATTAAAGAAGTAAAGGGAATGAAACAAGTCAGTGTTCATATGTTGCAGCCCCAGTTCACATCCAACTAAAGTAAAGCTAGTTAAACACATTTTAACACTTTAACTTGTAACTAAAAAACTCTCGTCTTCTTAAACAACTTGTGAGATTATCATCACTTTTCATCTTTAAAGTGAGAACAACGGCATACATTTTTTCGAGCTTTTGTTTTGATCCTGTGTCCAAGTGCTTTTAATTGTAATTTGTAATTGTACCAATAAAAAATCGGATCTATATATAGTAGAAAAATATTGAACTGAATTTGTGGCTTTTAGAGTGTAAAAAATGTTTGACAACTTCAATGAAACTTTTCTAAAGTAAAATCATGATTGAGTTTTGTTATGATTTTTAAGCCCAAAAAATCTGCATATGAAAAGTGTTCAATATATTTCCAGACCATTGAATAAATACTGACAAGTTGCAGAGATAATAGTATATCTATATTGGTTGGAAATGGGTTTTAAATCCCGGGAGAAAATGTCCTTATCAAGGAGTCTAGTTTTGAGGAAATCATTCAGATTTGGTAAGTATTTCTTATTATCTTTTTTACATTCATTGATAAGTCGAAATAAGAAAAGAATCCAGTTTGATGTTTTTAATTTGAGATTTTTTTCATCTATGAATCTGCCAAATAAAAAAAGATCTCGAATAAAAATATCAACCTTTGAAAATTTGAAAACTACAAAATTGCATGAAAAGGTAAACCCTTAAAATGATTGAGAACAGAAGAAATAATTGAAATAGGTTACCTGATGATTACTTTAAAAAGTTTAATTTTCTAATGAAAAACTGTAATTTAAAAATAAAAGTTACGCAGCCTAATTAAATGTCTCATGCATAAAATCTATTCTTATCGGAAAGTAGTTCCAGCTTTCATTCAATGCTTAATAGGGATCAATTTAACTATTTAACTATAAAAAATGCATAAAATATACAATCTAATCTATAATGATTGAATTATTTTTCAAGTTCAACAAAATATAAAATCAAGTGAAAATGAAACAGCCGTAATTGTCCTTTGTGATCGAAATCATATTAAAAATCAATGAATCAATTTGATATATTATAAGGAAGTCTTGTTAATCTCATTCCCACATTAAACCTTTTTATAGCAAAAAAAGTACACATCAAGTTGATACATTTTGGTTTGAGAATTGGGTGTGCTCATTTTGATCAATATTCCACATTTTTGATTGATGGTTTGGATTTGGATTCCGTAAATGTCACGATTTGCATACCAGCTTAATTGATCCTCAAGTATCCTTAAATTCTTTAATAAAAATTAAATTAAAAAAAAAATCTCATCCACCCTTGAAGATTCAATCTCAATATCCTGGTCGACATAAAAAAAACGTGTCAATAAAATCAATCGGAATTCGAGTCTCTGGAATAATATCAAAGGGTTAATTAAGCCCTCAAGATAACTAGATATTGATAATAATAATAACAGCAATAACAAGAAGAATATTATTAGAGTAATTGTTATAACACCAGAGGGGGGCTATTATACGAAATAGTAATAAATGCACATATAAAAGACCCATAATTTTGGGAAACGCCTAACTGTTATTGAGAAGAAAAAAAAACAAGAGAAATATTTTTCCAAAAGTCAAGTAGATTTCAATAAATGAAATCAATAATTTGAGTAATGATATCATTATTTTAGGATTAGTGAAGTTTGAATTTAGGAATGACAATAGTTTATTTCAATTGTGCAATAATTCCAATAATATTGTCCACTAAATCAGAAGCCCTTGTGACCCAGCCCTCCTGCTGTAGCCCCAAACAAATAGCACTTAGTTTAGATATACTTGAGATCCTTTGGAATTTTTTTTTTGCAAGTGCAATATTAGTGAATGATGAGATTAATGAATCGTGACATTTACAACCGTTTAGAAGTTTATTTGCTTTACATCTCTGCATTGTTATTCTTGTTACAAATCGTTGTGCATCTTATTTAATAGCTGTACACAATACAATAAATAGTAAACATAAACAAATGCGAGCAAGTTGAAACTAAATCAATCAAAAAGGTCTCAAGGCTGTTCACTTTCAGTCAGTATGAATTAAATCATAGCTGACAACTTAAGGACTTTAAATTCTAACACATTCAACATTCTTCTAAATTTGTGGCAGTGTGGTGCTTGATAATATTTATTATAATATTTCCAACTGTTTGGAATCAGAATCACGATCTATTTCATAGATGAACGATCTTGTCGTTGTTTTTTTTTAATCTTTAGGAATTTCAGTAGCTATACTTGTGACTTGTTACTTGTCAGCAAAGTGATCTTGTAGATTGAATTTTTCAATAGGATTTCCTTGGTTTGCTTTTTTACTAATTGGAGCATTACGATTTTTTGCAATTTTTATTTGTCAAGGATAATCGGTCGCTAGTTTTTTTTTTCACAATTTAATGTTGAGGCTAATTTAGTCTCGGCATCTAGGCTTAAGGATTCTACGTGGGTTCCGCCCAAGTATGAAAAAATTTACGAATAAATGGTTTATAAAGTGCTTGTAAAGATTGGACATTTTTGTTGTTGTATAAAAATTAATTGAGCAAATGAGGCTTTGTTTTGTATTCATTTATGCAAATATGGGCGAATTTAAGTTATGATTTGAGGAATTACTTTGCCTGCCAAAGTCACGAGTTGTAAATAACTTCATTAAAAATGTTTACAAGAAGATTGGAATTAATTTACAAGATGATTTAGATGATTTAGGTTAAGGGCTCGTTTCTATAATAAAATTGACCTTGTCGTTTACATGCTTTATTGCATTCAGTTTATTCAGTCAAAGTTAGGGCAGGGTTTGCAAAAATCTAAAAAGCTTAGTGATGAAATTTAAAATTTTGAAGAAGTTTGAACAATAAATAATAAGCAATGAATATAGGAATATTTAAAGGTCAAATTATATGTTACAAGATTTTAAAATTTGCAAGGTCAATAGTCAAAAGTTTTAAGAACTTGTCAAGCTCCAAAGAAAAGTTGAGGAAAAATTTCAAAGTCGTTTTTGATCATAAATACACTCCCAAATTTGAATTTTATGAAATTATTCCAAAAGTGGTATGAAGTGCAGGGGAATTCAGAATTTCAGCAATTTTAATAGTTTTAATTATCATTAATTAAATACAAGTTTACAAGGACATCAGCCTTGCTAAAAAGGTGATAACTAACCCCAGCTAATTATTTATTGATTAAAGATGTACACACAAAGACTGAATTCTATAAATTTATGGCTGTTTTAATTGAGCTGGATGCTATATAAGATTATAATTATAAAGTAACGATGAATGTGTTTAAATACAAAAAGTGCTAAATACTGATTAATCTGTCCCTCCTGGCTTTTGTCTAATAATATCTCTTAATTATATTCTTTAAAACTATAATTACTGATTATAACTAATGTAAGAATTTTAAATGCAATATTTTACAGGCTCTTTTTGCAAAGATTTCATTGTTATGATTTGAATGACATTTGTGTCCCTAAATGAATATTAATTACATATCATGTAGGTAGAGCTAAATAAAGTTATTTTTATATTCCTTGATTATATTTAAAATTCTAGATAAGTTTATGTTTGGAAATTTACAGAATTATAATTAACATATAAAGTTGAAGGCCATTGAATACGATAAAACGAAAGTTTAGTAACTGTGGATGGATTTTTTTTAAATCATGTTTTGTCTGACATGACCCAAAATTATACATGTTTAAACAAACAATAATGAATTGAGTTTTTTAAGGTAATATAAAATGTCATCAAAAGTTTGCCATCGGGAATTAATATTGAAACGCTCAAAAGACTGTTAATTAGTAATCAGTATCGCAAATATTTTGCAAAATGCTTGTACAAAATAACAAACACTTTCTGTTTTGATTCTTAATCTGAATTTTAACTTCTGCTCTCAATACTATGTTTTAAACCTATTTCAAGTAGTAAAATTAAATAACTATCAAACTGTTTGAGAACTAATTGGTTATGATATTATTTTTTTCGAAATGGTATCATCATCAGCGGCTAATTGTAAAATTATCAGTCAAATATTAATGGTGTAAAAAAATTGGGAAACACGCTTCAAAGTTTAATATTCCTTTTGATAAATAATTGAATATTTGATCGACAAAAATCATCAAATTAAATGAATTAAGCTATAAATTATGAGACTCGCCGAGTTTCACAACTCCATTCTAACCATTTTAAATTTAATTTAGCAAAATGTCTTAATTATTCCAAACCATTTTAAAAGTAAATTGATTAAAAAAGTTTGAACTTTTCAATCACACAAAATTTCAGACTAGACATTTTGTCTTAAAAGCAACATCTTCTAATTTTACGCAATAATCTCAACCTCTAATATTATTTGGGACACTAAGATTTGTAAGTAATAAAGCATAGTAACGCGTTGAAAATAAACTGGATGAAGGATTTTCAATGAGGAGCTAATTACACGATAACAATTATTTTAAAACAAAATAGACGTAATTGTTTTAATTTCGTAAGATTAATTTCTCTCCCACCTTAACCTTCTCTTACTAAACTTTAAACACTAGAAGAAATTAGCAAACAAATGTTTTTAAATGTTTACAATTTTTTAAAAAGAATAAAGTAGACACGTTTTTTATATTTGAACTAAAAACATTGCAATTAGTCTGATAGTTTCTCACCTTCACACTTAATAGGTGATGGGATTTTGCATCTGTAATTGTCTACAAAACGATTAGCAACAAAAATTAGCAGTATTTTGTTTTGGCAATTTGACTGATCAATTGGCTTCGTGTCAATCAACTATCAGTCAAAAGATGAGTCAGAAGATGATCGTTTTTTTACACAGAAGTTGTTGAATAGCTTGATGAGTTGGGCTGGCTGAAAATATAAGTTAGAAGAAAAAAACGATTTGATGTGTTAATATTAGACTAAGAACTGACAGAACTAGGCTGCAAATTACAAGGCGACTCAGTTCGTCCTCTTCTAAGCCAATTTAAACAGTCTCTTATTAGGTTGTGCTAATTATTTTAATTACACTTTACAAACTTTTCATTTCATCTGCTAATCAAGCAACCATCTATCATAATAACTCATAACATTTATTTCAATCTCATCGTCTACTAAATATAATCATCATTTTAGTCATCAAAATTCGAAGAAATGCGAAAACCCTGCATCAGTTATTTAAACAAAACAAATAATTTACCATGAGCCAACCACATTGTAAAAAAAACTTGTAGTTTTACAATTGTGTATAATTTTGCAAAACCAAAACTTAATAGCCCACACTTGAAAAATAAATTGCAAGCTAAAACGACGCTAAATTCTCACCATTTAGGTGATTAAAAATATTAAAAATCAATTAGTGAGGATTAATTAGATTTTTAAAGGTAACACATTACATAAGTTAAGGACCGGAGATGATTATTACCTAGCTTTTTTTTGAGTTGCATAATTCTCGTAAAATGAGCCTCGTTTTTAGACAAGTGTAGAAATTACAATTAGAATTGTATTATTTGAATTGGTTTTAGCTTGTGTACTTTTATATTGTTTCAGTGAGCTTTTCGTATTATTATAGTGACGCTATAATTATCCCCGGTTGTCTCTCAAACTCTATTTATTTGTTTCCTTTGACTTGCCCCATTGAGCAATATTCAATTGTACACATGTCGTAGTTGGCTACGACACAAAAATACAAGTAAATATAAAAGGCTGATATTTATTATGATTATAGAGTTTTGAAGTGTGTGTATCAAATTCAATTAGTGAACTGTAATTAATAGTTCGTTCTATGTAGGGTGGGACACAATTGTAGTAGACTTATTAGTTGAATGCGCTCTTTCACTTCAGTCAGACTAGGGCTTGATGCATAAGACGGAACGAAACGGAAATTAATCGCAAATTAATTAATCAACTTCAGTTAGCTATATTATAAAAACAAAATATCAGGCTTAAAAATGAGTCATTTCTTGGGCCCTATCAATATTTTCTACCTTATAAATAACATTACACATAGTCAGAATTTTTGCAGTAAACTTGAATCAGAAATGTTGTAAACAATCCTATTTAGGAACTAGATTTCAATTAACCAATACAGATATTAAATTATGTAAAGTTCTATAATAAACGTTCCAAACTTTACATTTAAAAAAAATCTGCCACTATAATTCTGATGAAAATTTAAGTTGAATTTCTTGTCATCATCTAAAACATATGGATTTTTATTATTATTTTTTATTTATTATTCTACACAAGAGCATTTGAGAATTCAATATATTGAAAATAAAAAACTACATACATCAATAATTTCAACGTTTTTTGATAAAAAATACTCAAAAGTCCAACTGTTGAAAGCGGTCTCATTATAGCCCTACCTAAACCGTATTTGAACTCTAGCTAATTTGCTAAAAAGAGATTTGTTTGTAAGAATGATTGCAAATTGTAAATATTGCAAAATAGCGGAACTATAAGCACTTCTCTAGAATTGGCTTTCTAGCTAAAGAGGCAAAAAATTCTCATGCATTTCCCATCACTCTTTGTCATTCAAAGTAATTTAGATATTAAAAAATAAACCAAGCCCTAGCTAAAGAACTTAAGGATGCATTAAATGCAAGGCTTATAAAAACTAAAGGGTGTAACAAAAGTTCCCCATCCACTCGTTTTATCCAAACAAAATGTCCATAACTTTTGATCTACTGC
>JAQGBQ010000357.1:0-24234 GCA_034698485.1 Vertagopus arboreus | reverse complement strand
ATTGATATTTTGCAATAAGAAGTTATAGAGTCGTGAAGATTTGGCCCGAATCAAGGTCTTAAATAATCACTACCTTTGTTATTCCAATCCCACCAGGACTTTCCCCCATCCCAGGGAATGGCTTTAAGAAATTAATAAACTGCTCCAAAACTCGACTTTTAAATAATATAAATGTTACAAATATACAGATATATTTGTAGATGAGAATTCTTAGATATCTAAATTATTTCGTATAACTTCAAGAAACCTTTACTATTAATATCGTTCTTTTACATAGGACCACCCGCAAGCATCACAACCCCACTCATGAAGAAATTAATTTGAGAAAATTAAAATCAGAAATTGAAGACACTATGAATCAACAAACCATCTCTCAACCAAACGATGAAATTCCATTGGACACCGACTGCCAACTAGCTAATACGGCCTCCGATCCAGATGATACAAAGGTGGCATCTGAGTTGAGAAATACGTCTTCTACCTCTGATAGTATTACTCCTGGACCAAACCATCTACAGACAATTGTTTCTAAATATGAAGAAGAACTAACAACATTTGCGCGTAGTATAGGTATGAAGAACCCAATTAGATTAGATACATCTTTCTACGCACAGCTAAAAAAAACTCCTACATAACACATTCATTTTATAATAAACCGGTTCTTAAATAACTGTCAAAATATGTTTAAAATCTTCCATAAACATTACATTTTTGCATAGTTTGTTTAATTTTATGAGTAGAATAGACAATGCAATTAAGAAGGCTTTGTAGATAAAACAGTAAAAAAAAATAACCACAATTTACTAGTTTTTATATTATGCTGTAGTTTTGCAAGAATTTATAACAATTTTATCAGTTAATTACTTTTATTGTTTTTGATATTTCAAACTTGTTTTTTCGGCTAATCCGGATTATTAAAAATTTCATAAAAACATGTTACAGCAAATGTTTTAAATCCCGGAAACAGTGAACCTTCTGATGATTCTTTATTCAAGAACGGTAATAATTTTATAGATCAATTTGATTTTAAAACATTTTAACATAGTTTAAATTGGTTTGTATTGCTTTTGAATTTAGAAACGACAGATTTTTCTGAGTCCACTTCGTGTTCGTCACTTGAGGAAGGAATTTGTTACCAAGTTTCAAGCAATGTCATGGAGTTTGACTACAAAAAAGACGAACTAAAAATCCTTAAAGAATTTGAACATCAGGATTCGACTGGAAATTTTCACGGTATTTTGATAACAGGACCACGTTCGACTAGAAAATCTGAATTGGCAAATAGCTTCGCATATAAATTGTACAAAAACAAACAAGTCAGCTGTATAAGATTAGATGGACTTGAATTGGAACGTGAATTTGAAAAACTGTGTGAAGATATCTGGGGATTTAAGTTTCAATCTATCAGTTGAAGTGGCCAAGTTGGTGGTGGTTGTTATGTATATAGATATTGTTGAAAGAACTGGTTTCTTTTATATAAATGTATTTAATATTTTTTATGCATGTATGAATGAATGTATTATTGTAATCATTTAGTTTTGCTGATCTTTTGATGATCATGTTGTGACGTATTCTTTTCATTTGTCACAACCTAGATAAATGTAAATAAATAGGTATGAATAATTTCTATACAGGCAGTCTTGTCTGGTATTTTGTGCTATAACAAATTGGGAATTTAATTCGAATAAAACTCTACGAAAATTCAATTCGTTTGTTTTCAGTTTTTAATTCATTTATTTGTTCTTATCGAAATTTTCACATTACACAATGAATTATCGAGCTGGTTTGGTGATTTCAAGTGGATATTGATTCTGACCAATCTGACGACAGATAATCAAAAATCCATCGAGTACTTAAAAAATGCAATACTTCGGCCGTTGTTTAATGTTGCGCCTTATCAAGGTCCATTTCTGATTGTAACATCAGAAGACAAAGACTGTAATTTAATTTTGTCGTCATTTGTTTACCTTCGTGTGTCTGTAATCATGTTGGGAAACGATTTTCAGTCTATGATGAATTTTCCGGATAAAAGAGGTAAACATTTAGAATTTCACATGCCACTTCAGCAATTTATACAGAACTATTGAAACCGTCAAATTTCTGGAGAAGTTTGCGGGAATTAATTTTCAAGATAAAATTTACTAGGTGTAAATTTACCAGACTAGGTGTAACCATGCTGTTGTGTCTATGGATTAAACCAAGTGTATATAAATATGTTAACCTCGTATTATAGTTATTACGTTAACCCCGTATTATGATGATCATGTTAACCCCGTACTATAATTCCCATGTTAACCCCGCATTATAGTTAACCCTGCATTATAGTTAACTTCGTGTATTTTATATATTCAATGTCATCCGCTAGATGTCATGCATGTTCCCTTCTAATGAGTAAGTCTATTGTGAGCATGGTACCATGCTGTAAGAGGGCCAGTTCTACTTGGGAGTTCCAACTGTATAGTCAAATCTATAATTGTCTCCTATTTAATTGTTCATTAAATAGAAGTTGTACATACTGTAAACCTCTGTCTTTTTATTGGCATACATACACTACACATGTAATAGCCACTGTCCTATTTGGAGACGTCCACAAGTTTTAATCCCAAGGCAGGGCATATGAGATTGTAAAATTAGTCAATCCGTCCGTCCCATTTTTTAGTGACAAAATAGCGGTAGAAACGGTGAACCGATTTGGACCATGTAAGGCTTAAAATGCGTATAAAGTCAAGCCTTTGGGCAAGTTCAAAGATCGGTTCAATCTGTTCAGGGATTCACCAAAGTTAGGTGTTTCTATTTATGTGTTATAAACTAAATTTCAAAAATAAAAATACTTCAATCGAAACGATTAAATTTGGCGTGGTATAACTCCAAAATTGGAAATGAGATTTTAACAAAATGTTCCTTGGTAACAAGACAGAGACCACGGGCCATATTTGGTCACTCCCATGGGTTTTTTAAAACATTGCCGTTTAAAGTTGAAATTTCGCATACGTTTATTGAAGTACATTAAAAATGAGATACACTATTTTTCATTTCATCCAAATCGGTGAAAAACTGAAGAATGGATTAAAGTAGATTGGAAATATCTTTATTGATTCTTTATCGGCAAATACGAACCCGTAACTGACCTAACCTATAGCTTTCATTATAGCATCATCTTCATTAAATGTAGTATTATGCTCGTTTTTAGCCTATCAAGTATTACTATCAATGCAATTTGAGCAATAGTAGTTTAGTGAGTTGTTCAAGAAAAATAAAGTTAGCTTTACGATTTTTTGTTTCAAGTCACTATAGTGGGGTACCCTCGCGGGTTTTTGGTATCCGTTGTCCTGCCTCCCGTTCATTTGACTCCCGGTACATTTGACTCCCGACATATTTGAGTAGACAATAACATTATTTACATTACATTAGGTCGTTTGGCACTAAACAGATACAACTGGTTCAAACTTTTGTGAATGTTTATAAAAGAGATTTTTTGAAGTTAGTCAAGAATTTAAAAAAAGTTCAGGCGTTGACATTCCGTGTGCTTAATTTTAACCAATTTTTTTTTTTTTTTAAATATAAATTTGACAATTTACCCGTGACACAAAGGACCAAACGTACAATTTTTCATAAAAAAGGGTTATTTTCTTCCACGATTTTTTAGAAATAAATTTTATTGCATAAAAGCTTGTAAATTATATTGGATATGAATCACAATTAGAAAACTTTCCGATGCAACTTCATTTAGCCCGACTCCGTTTGTATGTTCAACAAAATTCAACTCACACATGGATTGCCCTGTAGGGTCATTTTCAGCCAAAAAAATGCAAACATAACTTTGTATTTAATACTTAAATCTTATAAGGAACTACTTAAGAAAATTTCAGCTTTTTGTGCATAATTTTTAAAAACTCGTGAAGGTCACCCAGTAGGATTATTTCAAACAAAAATATGCAAATCTGTTTAAAAATTTGTTGTTTAGGAGTCATAAGCTACCACAGTGCAAAATTCCAGGTTTCTGTGGTAATATTTTTAAAAAAAACCTGTGGGGTAACCCCCACAGGGTCACATAGTAAATTTTTTGTAAATCAAACGTTGTATTTGATCTTCGTAGCTTAAATGCTATCTCGATGCCGAATTTAAAGTTTCTGGGCAGTTGTAATGATGTTTTTATAATTTTAGTTAAAATACATACAAATAGAAACCAACCCTTTTTTAGCCCCCACGGGTCAACCCCTTATCTGATTTTGCTCATTTTCGCACTTGACTTCTACTTTTAATCAATGAACATGTGTGCAAAATTTTAAGTCGATTGGACAAGTTTGAAGAGGGTTGTCCTGTATACGGACGGACAGACGGACACTGACACGGTTCCATAAGCCCTCGGAGTCGGGCTAAAAATAGCCAACCGACAAAAAATTAGCCGTCCACGTTACGTCAAAACAGAAAAATCGCATAGCTGCGAGCTATATGTAATACTAGAAAAGCCCGGGACACTCCGTGTCCCTCTTTTTTGTTGTCAGTTTTCGAATTTATAGAACCGTCGTTCTATAAATTCGCTTGGTGGTTGATTTGATGATTTTAGTCATGATAAGTGCCGTGTGGAGACGATTCAGAGTTGTGCGTCAGTTTAAAATAAACCGAAGCGGTGAAACTCACAGTTTATATTTGTTTGTTCGCAGTTTATGGGTTCACCGGGTCAGTGGAGTGATCAAATATCGTTTATCGTGAACGATTTCATCGTTGGAAGGGTTTTGCACGAAATCCTGCGTGTTGAATTTGTTTTATCAATACCTTCAAAAAGATGACTTGCCTTATGTTGTCATTTAAAATGTCGTGACCTTTGACCCCCAGCTTCGGGGGTATTTTGCCCATCTTCAAACACAACCGTCCCAGGGACCCCGTAAACCGAAAACAGAATTTGAAAAAGTTGACACGTTTGAGAGTTAGAGCGAAAACGGAAGGACAGACGAAGCGTTTTCATAAAGGGGTTTCACCCCTTTATAACGTACCCGTCGCCTTTAAAAAACTATTTTGAGGTCAAGGGTCACGCTTATAATTTTCTTCATGCTAGGTGACGTGTGGAGACGATCGAGAGCTCAGTTGTGAGCTAAAATAATTCCCCCCTTTTCAATTATTTTAAGGTCAAGGGTCACGATTTCAAAAAAATGTGCTAGGATATTTTTTACTCAATTTTTTGAGTAGTATCTGAATCCAAGAAAAAAATTCCAAAAATTGGCGATTTTGGGGAATTTGACCTTTCAAAAAGGTCAAAGGTCACGGAATTTCGAAAAAAAACTTTTATGGCTACCTATGATTTTTTTTGCAGAATTTAGAGCTATTCCACTTTAAAATCGGTCGAGTAGTTTTCGAACCTATAGAAGTTTCTTTCGTTCACCCTCCACGATGTATACTTTTATTAATATAGATGTTATGGGAGTCAAAAGTGCAGGGAGCAAAACTACCCGAGGCAAAAGTGCCGCGAACCAAATAAGTCGGGAGTCAAATGTGTAGGGATGCAAATGTGCTCGGAGTCAAAGGTGCGGAGGTAAGTATGCCAGGAGGGAAATGAGCGGGTACTACGAATCTCTCACTGTAAGTATGAAGAATACTTAACACTGCACAGGAGTCTTTTACCAGTTTTTAGTATTATTAAGACTTAAAGGGAAAGAATTCCTGTTTTATTTAATTGGACCAAACCACTCACACTTTTAACGCAAGTCGGTAAACAACTCATGGGTTCCAAACTATTCATATTACATGATCGGTACGTCCACAATAGGCACCAAATTACATTATAAGATCCCAAGAGGTCATTATTGAGATAAACTGCAGACCCTTAATAGAATATTATGTTTTATAACAGGGTTATGCGACCAATTTTGGACACTTTTGTTAAATTATTTAAAATTTCAATTTTTTTTAGATGAATTTTCTTCAACTGCTTACTGTATTCTCCATTAGTTTCGTTAACAAGCCGTAGTCTCATTTTGCCCTTTTTGCAGGTTTTCAAGGTTTATTCTGTGCCATTCCTCTTGAACAAGTTTTCAGACGCTCTAAACTGTAGTTTTTTCGAATCTTTTTTCCAGCATACAAAACGCGTAAACATTCATTAAATTCTTGTCAGCACCCTTCACGGGTATCTCTATGTTTTGAGACTGTTTTTTTCAAATTTACACGACACTAGAACGTTTTTGAAACATCGTCAAAATTGTGGCTTCGTGATGAGCAAACACGTTGTAAAGCTCTTTAAAATTAGTTCAACTTCCAATTTTTTTTATTAAAACCTTTAAAAAAAGTTTTACTGTCAGTCTTGTTTAGTTTTTCAAGAATTTAGATAAGTGGGAAGACTCTACGACTAGTTGAAACACCTACCACCGTGAACTTTTCATCAAACTTTTCATGCTTGGAATGGTATATTCAGGGTCTAAATTTCCTGGCTGATGGTAACTAGTTGTTCTTGTATCTTTGCATTTCCGGTGAGCATTATTCATTCGTCAAGTTTTGAAAAAATTCGTCTTAGGAATTGCAAATCGTTTTAATAGAGGCTTATACAAAATTAGCGCAACATAGGTTTTAGATAGGGCTTTAAAAACTATGGATATTTTACAATAAAAAGGTTGAATTTTTTTATAACTTCTGATACAGTCGGGAAATTTCAAGTTTATAGCTCCATTAAGCGATAAGAGTTGATCGCTCCACTAAGCGATAAACTTTGAAGTTTATAGCTCCACTAAGTGATAAACCCAATTTTTTGGAGTTTTTGACCCCAAGGGATGAGTTTTATAACATTTGAACTATAAATTTGGATTGATTAGTAGAGTTTACAAAGGCTTCACTTTTTTCTCCATAAATATATTCATCACCAAGTGTACATATAAGTAATAAAATTAAACGTTTTTTTCTAGCAACAGCAGCCAGTCATCAACAAGCAGGTATGGCTCAACCTATCCAAATCATAGAGTTTGAAACTCCGGAAGATCGAACGAAACCCAAGATTCTAAAGTTTCATAAAGACCGAATGGATCAGATTCTAGAAAAAGCAGGAGATCGACGAGTAGCTATAATCTCAATAGCCGGCCCATCTCGTCAAGGAAAGTCATTCTTTCTTGGATTTATGATTCGCTACTTGGAAGCCCTGGAGAAAAATGAGCAAGATTGGATGGACCATGACAATAAGGATAAGCCTCTGACAGGCTTCAAATGGCGAAGTGGAATCGATCACGAAACATCCGGAATGCTCATGTGGAGTAAACCTTTCATTGTCAAAATGAAGAAGGAAAGCGTCGCTGTCCTTCTCATAGACACTCAAGGTACTTTCAATTCATACACAACTCAGCGGGAGTGGTCTGCCATCGTTGGATTAGGTCTTTTGAGCTCATCTTGTCTCATATTCAATTTCTTCAATAATCTTCAAGAAGACGCTTTAAATTTTTTGCAAACTAACATCCAGTATGGCTTGATGGCTTTAGGAAATGAAGATGACCAGATGTAAGTCGATGGTGAAAGTCAACTTCGTCCTTTCCAGAAATTATTCTTCCTCATCCGAGATTGGAGTATTCCCACACAGTTCCCTCACGGGTCCAAAGGAGGAAATGATTTTTTGAATCGAAAACTTCAAATTGATGATAAACAACCTCTACCTGTACAACGTGTTCGGAAGACTATCAGACAATGCTTCGACCAATTAGGCTGCTTTCTGATGCCCGACCCGGGTGAAAAAGCAAAAGCAGAAGGTTTTAACGGAAGTTTATCACAGTTAACACCAAAATACATCAAAAACTTGGAGGATCTTGTCTCTGACTTGTTGAACCCGGATGACCTTCCACTAAAATCTATTTTTAAGAGATGTCATTGCAAGTGACATGTCGAGATATTTCGAGCAACATGTCGAAGTTTTTAATGGAGAAGCAGTGGCGTAGGGCATATTCCTGGGCCCCTATGCAAATTTTTCGTGGGCCCTAGGCCCTAGTCAATTTAAATTTTAACTTGATTTTTAAGTTCAATTTTATTATCAAGAATTAACAATAGATAACGGATCCGCACAAGATCTTCTGGTTAAATGTGATAGAGGACATAAAACAATATCTCGAAACTCATATCTGGAAAAAATTCAAAATATCTCAGTATCTGAGAGAAAAAATAGGGAAAGTTATTTTTAACATGGCAAGAAAAGAATGGAATTTTCATGATTGATTTCCAAAATTACGCATCCGATGGTTTTAGGGTTGGCAATTTTTTACGTTTCTTTAAATTTCATGAAAAATGCAAAATTGGAAAAATAGTAACGCTATTTTTGTAAAGCCTGTGAAAAATAGTCTCAAAATTTGGCTGTATTTTTAAATTCTTTTGAGGACAGGAAATTTCACGACATTTTCTATGAAAAATAAAAAATAGATAGAGTGAAATTTCAATTTTGCAACAAATTTACGGGTATTAAATTTTACTTATCATTTTTCACTTCAAATTTCACTTGCCAACCCTGTATAGGTTTAAAATAATTAAATGTGTGAGTGAACAGTTCATGAAGATGTTAACTTTTTTTGATATGCCTTCCATTTAAATTTTTTCCGAAAATCTTTATCCGGTAACATATGGCAAAATACATTCATTAGAACCTTAATCAGATCAAAACATACAAAAAATCAGGATGGAAAATCTTTAGTTTTGGAAATTTAGTTGGTGTGATAATTTAAATGAGCTCTGAGAACTACAAAATTTATTTAAAATTAGCAACATTTTAAACACTTCAACATTTTTTTGTATTTTTTGTTGTATTTCAAAATGACAAGCTAATGTTTTTAACGAAAAAATTGAAAACCTCCAGCATTGTTTTTATCTAAAAGAGCTATTTAGGTAGTCTGACTACCAACCTTACTTCATGCTGCAGTAAGGTCTGACTGCAGTCCCAAGTAAGGCAGTTTCCCGCCTGTTTCATTTTTCAATCTTCAGTAAAAATATCCAAGTATTTAACACACAATAAAAACCCAGCTCATTCAAAGTATTAAGCTGGATGGGCTGAGTACAATTTTTTTTTATTGTGTGTTAAATACTTGAACCGTGTGCGGAGTACTAAGACCGAAGACTGAGGAATGTTGCAAATTTAACGGACAAAAAATATCCATGCGGCCAGACTATATTTAGGTGATGATTAGAGTATTTTCTTTATGTTACAGAATTACATAGTGATTTTCAGAAAAAGATTTAAAAACAAATACATAGAACATACTCAACACTCAAAATATTCATCTTCAGGTCATCAACTGTTCACCCTTAGATTTGTTTGGAAACTATCGAATGAGTAATTTGGGGAAACATCAAATGCTAAAATTTTTCCACCTTTGTTCTCAGATAAATAGTTTGAACTTGTTTCGAGGTGGCTTTGGTAGTTTTATTTCTAAATCACTCTAAAACAAAAAAAAATTGATGCGAACTCAGAGATTTACGAAAATATCTAGTATAAAGCCAAACCACAAGGGCCCTTGGGCCCCTTTGCTTCGCAAACCCTGCAAACCCTTATTTACGCCACTGTGGAGAAGACATGCCAGAGCCAACTACTTTGATGGAGGCTACAGCGAAGATTTCTAATCAGACACTAATAAGCAAATTCAAGCGACTGTACGTTGAAAATATGAAGAAAAAGCAGAGAGGAAAAAGCTTCTTATCTAATAAGACCTTGGTGAAAGTCCACAAGACTATTATGAAGGATGTACTAGATGAGTATAAGAGATCCAAGAAGATTGGCAATCCGAAAATGATCAGCTCGTACGAGAAAGATCTCATATGGGAATTCAAAGAACAATTCGACAAATTGAGGAACGAGAATGAAAAGAAGAAATACAAGCTTTGTGAAGAAGCCATAGATGAAGCCACAAAATCCTACAAGACATCTCTAAAGGAAGAATTTCACTCTGACGACAGTTTATTGGAAGAGAAGAAATTAAAGTCCATTTCTAAATCCAAAATTGACACCTTTATCTCAAAGTTTAAAGACGTAATGAGTGAAGAGAATGAGGATGAGTTGGAAAAAATAATTCAAGGAAATCTTTCGGTGAAGTTGGAAGAAGTCGAAACGACAATTCTGACAGACAACAGAAATAACAAAATGAAAGCTGAGAAAATGATGAATGATTTAGTCACCAAACTGTCTCAAAGCTACTCCGAAGACATGAACCATCTCATAGAAAATAATCCATTCATGAACGAAGAAGAATTGACCGATTACGACGAAGTTACGAAAACGGAAGCTCTAGAAAAATTCAACAAGGTCAGCAAAGTTAGATCCAAACAGTTTGTGAAGACTTTCTTCAAAAACTTGGAAACTGCCTTGACCAAGGACTTCGAGGAGGTAAAGAAAACTTTGCAGATCAAGCTACAGGAAAGTGAAAAGGAGGCTGAAGATTTATTAAACCAGACGATTGGAGATTACCAGCATAACATTAGCCAGGACCTGGAGGATCTCTTTCAAGAATCTGAGCTTGAAATAAAACACCAAACATTGGCACAAGAAGCTAAGAACTTTATCTCTTTATAAATACTCCCTTCCCTCATTCAACTGTGATTGGAGATGAATTCATGTCCAGGTTCAAGCAGACCCTTCAAGCCACTTTTGAATCCGTTCTAAAAGATTTCATCTAAGCAAAGAAGGACTGTGAAGAAAGTTACAGAAAAGCGGCTGAAAATGCTTGGCAATTCTATCTGCAGGAAATTGTCACAACACAAGAGTTCCATTTAGACGAACAGATGAGTGAAAAACATGATGAATTAAAATCCAAAGCTGTAAAGGAGTTCAATACTTATGAAAAAATTGGAGTCCACCCTAACCCGGAGCAGTTTTTTAACGATCTGGCCATCAGAATGCAATCCCATTTTGTGAAGACGATGGAATCAAACGATGAAAAAAGAGAACTTGCTCATGAAAAAACTAATAACCTTGTCAATCAATGTCATCGGAATTACCAGTCAGAAATGGTCAAAAACTTGGAATTGGTTCGAAACGACAGAGAACTAAATGATTTCCACAATCGACAGAAAGAAAGGGCAAATATAGAGTTGAAATCAACTTGCTTGGTGAAAGATCGTGAGCTTATAAACCCATACATCAATCAATTAGAACAAAAGATCGAAGAAACTTACGAAGACGACCTTAAACAAGCATTTGAGATGACCAAGACCAAAAGAGATAACAAGGCTGAAGTCAGAAAATATTATAAAGAGGAGATAAAGAAACACTACAAAAACACCGAGTTCATGCGGCCAAAGACATTACAAGATCTTCATGAACAAATACGCAAGAAAGCTGTTGATAACTGCATTAAAAAGATCGCTTTGTCTGAAATCCAAAAAACGGAACTGGTTTTGGTACTTGAGGAAACCTATCTAGTGGAGTTTAAGACGATAAACGATATGAATGTACCCGTAAACCCAGCTATAGGAATTTATTTGGGAGCAATATATTCATGTGTTGCTGTTTACTGGAAGGGTAAGGTTACTGTCATTCCCATTGCTCAAGGGAAAAATACTACACCCTGCTACGTTTGCTATAATAAAAAATGCATTGTAGAGTGTATTGGAGATCCGGCCAAAAGCAGTCGGGAAGTTTTATACTTTATCCCTCCACTAAGGGATAAACTATGAAGTTTATCCCTCCACTAAGGGATAAACTATGAAGTTTATCCCTCCACTAAGGGATAAACTTTGAAGTTTATTCCTCCACTAAGGGATAAACTCCATTTTTCGAAGTTTTTTGCCCCAGGGGATGAGGGGTTTGACCGTCGGATTCTAAAAATATTACCATTTGAAAGAGCATCTAAAAATCTATAAATTCCACCGGAAAAACAAAAATCGTGCTTGCAAAGAGCATACAATAAACTCGCAAAGATTTTTATTTTCAAAAAGGGCTGTCCATAAGTTATGTCAAATTAAGCCAAATAGATGGATTTTTATAATCTGCCTATATGAAATAATATTTGATCAATAAATGAATAAATATTTTTATTTATTTTTAAACTCGTCCTTTGTGAACGGCCCAAAAGTTTATACCTTAACGGAAGGATACAGAGTTTATCCCTTAGTGGAGGGATAAACCTTTATCCCTTAGTGGAGGGATAAAGTACAAAAGTGCCCGACTGAAAAGCAAAGCGTATACAGAAGGAAATAAAAGGATTTACGATGTTAATAGAATTATCGGTCGCAAGTTTGACAATGAGCACCTACAAGACGACATGAAGATCTGGGTATTTGAAGTAATAGACGATGAAAATGTTCCAAAAATCAAAATCAACAATAAGGTTATCTGCCCTGAGTAAGTCTTGTCTGAAATTGTTAAAGCAATGCGAGCTATAGCAGAAAAGCACATTGGATGTGAAATCAAGAACGCTGTAATCACCGTACCTGCCTATTTCTCAGATGGTGCAAGGCAAGCGACGAGAGAAGCAGGGGGATTGGCTGGTTTGAAAGTAATGAACATTATGGATGAGCCTACGGCAGCTGCGATGGCATATAAATTACAATATATAGACGACGTGATTCGACATGGCCTTGTATTTGATCTGGGGGAATCAGTATTTGATGTGGCTGTAAAGATTAGCAAGAAAAGCATTGAGGTAATTTCTGTGGTTTGGGACACTCACTTGGGAGGAGAAGATTTTGACCAAAATACAATGAAGTACTGTGCCCTAGAGTTCCATCACGGATTCGATCTGATGAAGGACAAGGACTCTTCAAATGCTCTAGTTCGGCATACTGCAAGGAAGCAGCTAAAACGTCTTCAGCTTGAATGCAAAAGGAAGAATATACTTTTAGCTTCGAGTAGGGAGGAAGATATCTGTGTGGATGGGATTTGGAACGAAGGTGGTCAGCTTATCAATCTAAAGGTCACTCTGACACTCAGAGACAGGTTCGAAAAGCTCAATGGGGAGCTGTTTGAAAAGACTATTGAAATTGTACAGAGGGTCCTTGAATCTGCAAAGTTGGAAAAGTCTAGAATTCAGGATATAATCTTTGTTGGAGGATCTACTCGAATCCCAAAAGTTCAGGATTTACTAAGTGAATTCTTCGATGGTAAAGCCTTGAACAAAACAATCAACCCGGAGGAAGCTGTACAAGCCGCAATCATGAATGGGCAATTGGCTCAAAAGTCAGTAGATTTTAACAAGATTCAAGCTGTGACTCCGATGTCTATTGGCGTGGAAGTGTTATTACTTTAAAGCTTGCAAAAAGGGGGGAGTTATTCCGGGGGGAGTTATTCCGTAGGGGAGTTATTTAGCGTTTTACTGTAGTCTATTCATTGATTTATTAAGTATTTTATTCAGTGAAGCTGTAAAAATCCATATATGTTTCATTTACGATTGCTTATGAACAGACACTTAACAATACTTAAACGTTATTTTCCAATTTTTTATAATATTTTAAACCAATGGCATACGGCTCCCGTGAGTTTTTGTGAAAAAAATCATCAATTGCTCCTGGATCAAAGTGTAACGTCATGGAGTCTACTACGTCTAGCAACTAATTTAATGTTTCATGCTCTGATTTCTATACGTTTGCACAAGTTTTTGCCCAATCTAATTTACAGGTTTCCTGGAATTTGTGGAATTATTGCTTGTTTTAGTCAGCTAAGAAACACGGAAGCTTATTTACTGAAAAGCATTACAAAATATAGTTTTTGTGGGCGAGGTCTATTAACAGTGAAGTTGCATGTAATAAGATACTTTTTCTAAGCAGGTTTATGTAATTATTAATTATTACTGGCGAAGTCGAATCATTTTATTTAGGAAATACATTCTTATCGAGTGTAAATAATAAAAATGGAATTTAAGTTATAAATCAAGCTGAACGGAGCAAAGTCGAGAGGATAAATATCAACTAAACATTTCCCATATTAAATTTAGGATTCAATCAGTTGCGGATTCCACATCTCAAAAATTCATTCTTTCAATTGTACTAAACTCGTTTTTTTACGTCATGAATTTATAACCTTACTAATAACTGCTTATGATCAATGAACAATTTTTATCTAATTATCTCTGGTCCAGTGGAGTTACATATTGACTTTTACTGCAAGGTACATATCATTAAGAGCTTCTTTGGTTAGTTCACAAGGAATCTAGATAAAATTCACGTGGCCCATAAAAATATGTCAAGAACTATTTTGTTTATGATGTAATACTATTGATGATTAGAGTTGGAAACAGTTCTTTGAATTAGGCTTCCATCAAAATGTCTAAAAATTGTAACCGTCTATTGACTTATTTTTACGTCAGAGGTCAATGTTTCGAGACAAAATTGTTGTTCAAAATCTATTTTGAACAACAATATTAATAGTGTTAGTTCTATTCAAATCAGATGAAAGCGTAGCATTCAACGTTTTCGCCTTTTTAGGGTCAAAGGTCAATATTTTTGAACATTTTATGATTTAGATCCGCAGGTTTTGGCGACGTGGTGTTAATGAGCTACTCAGATTGGAAATTAAAATTTTGGTTTAGAGGTAGTATCATCAGACATGCAGATGTCCTTACTTAACTTACATTTCTGGCCCTTTCTAGAGGGTGAGTTTTACTAAACTAGCAATTTTAAAATTTCAATATTTCCAAAAATATCCGGCTGATTCTTAACATCAATAGCTCATTTTGAAGATCAACTTATAAATTAAAAACATATTTAAATAAAAAATATCTGGATTTGGCATTTACAGAATTTTTATAGGGATATAATGGCTGAAGTTATAAATAGAGATTTATTGATCATAAATCAATTGTTTCGAACTTCTTAGCTTTTTGAATCAAAGAAAAAGACAGAAAGTTTGATCAAAGGGAACTTAACAATTTGCTAAAAAGTTCATCATGATTTTTGTCTTTTGAGAAGCTAAGAAAATTGAATTAATGAATTTATGATCAATAAATCTCTATTTATGAGTTAAGCCATTAAATCCCTAAAAAATACGTGCAATGCAAAAAGATGTAGGATCAGGGACCAAAGGATTTTTGAAAGACATGCATCTTGGCTTCATGCCAAAAAATAGGGGTCCCAATAAAATCAATTACCAGGTAGACAATAATGTCAAGAGATCTAAAAATGTGCTTGCTAAGTGTCAATCCCTGAAAATCTAAAATTAATTGAAAATGTGAAATTTCACTATTTCTTTTTCATTTTAAACAGTTTTAGCCGTGCAAAATTTCGCTTTTAATTTTTCACTTAAACTTTGACTT
This sequence comes from Vertagopus arboreus, assembly GCA_034698485.1. Lineage (NCBI taxonomy): Eukaryota > Metazoa > Arthropoda > Collembola > Entomobryomorpha > Isotomidae > Vertagopus > Vertagopus arboreus. The sequence goes on along the minus strand of JAQGBQ010000357.1, from coordinate 9,043 downwards.
GCCAACCCTGAAAATAAATTTTAGCTAACCTTTTATTCCAACTTAAAATCTATATCGTTACACTGTAATTTATTAGGATTGAGTGGGATATATTTAACAGGATTTTTTTAAAATTTAATGGTGCGTAGATGAAATAAGATTTTGTTACAGATAAAAACTGAGCTATATTTTCCCATTAAAAAAAATGTTACTATTTCTTTCTTTTTTTAAAAAAAACTAGAATGTTTTATATATTTGACCGTTCAAATAAAGCTCTTTAAATCACACTTGCAAGGCGTTTTTAAGTCCATTAGTCCGTTCCCAAAAAAATCATACCGAAATACTGTTTTTTAAATTGATAGTTCCATTTTTGATGTCGAAGGTAATAAAAAGTTATGATCTGTCTCTAAAATATTTGAGTTTAAATATTTTATAGAATTGTTGACGAATCAAATCATGCAATTTCATAAATTGGTGAGAACTAAGTTATCTCAATATAATAACAGCAATGTTAAGTTGATCACGTTGTTTTTCAATCGGAGAAATTATAAGACAAAAAATAAAGCTTTGCGTTCTCTGTTTATCATATTGACAATCAACGAGGAAGATAGAACGCAGATAACTAATCCATAGTACTTCATAATTATAAAATTATTTCTACGTCTACAAAGTACGTTCTCAACTGTTGACCAAGGGTGTGATTTTAAAAAATTACATTAGCAACAAAATCTTGGTACATTTTGATGTGAATTTATGGAACTGTTAATAATAAACTGACAAGTTTAATTATTCAATTTAGCAGCTTGGCATTTAAATAAACAAATTTTACTCTATCAAATTTTTTATTCGGTTGACCAAAAGTAGATCTATGTTCTTCAGTACATGATGTAAATTGGGATATAAACATTAAACTAACAGTTTGTTGTTTTGAGTTTGCAGCAGACTGTCCATGCATGAAAATTTTCAATTGAAATAATTGTAAGGAATTAAATATTTACTTCCAGCTCAATATTTTATATAAATAGTTTATAAATTGCGAATGTGTTGTCGTCTCAGTGAACAGAAATGAGATTTTTCTTTACAGCCTCAACTTTTTCAGCATCCAGGAAGTTGGGTACATATGCATACACAAAAACGTTTTTCGGATAGACATTATTACGTTGAATATAATTGATGATTAGACAAAGAAAGCTTGCTTCAACAAACGGGAATAGATTAGAAGGATTTTTGCTTTGATATCACAGCACCACCAAAAATGTTATCGCCACTTGATAAGATACAAAAGTCAAAGTGAAAAAAAAATCATTCACCTGAATATGGTGTACTTACACAACACAAATACAATATTGAATACAAATACAAATGTACAACTTGTAAAATGATAACACATTAAGTTCCAAAGCATATGCTCTAACACGGGTTTTCATAAAAGTGAATATTGTAGTTTGAAATTTTATTTGACATATTTGTTTCGCTGGAAATTATGCGAAAGTACTTGATTAGTTGAATAAAAAATTAGCTTCGATTCAAAAATTAGTACTTTAAGCGTGACTGGACCGGAAAATTCATTTTGAAATTGATATTTTTAAATTTTTTTACCAATTTAATAATTGGATTCTAATCCATACAAACGAAACGCAAAGCAAAACAGCATATAAGCAAAAAAAGTCTGCTTGATGCTTGGGAAACCCTGAATCACACGTAGTTGCTATGGAATGATGGGCTTATCTCAACTTTAAGCTGATAAGAATAGATTTTAAGTTAAAAGTTCATGTTAACGGAAAATCTGTGAATCTGAAAGCTCCATCATCCAACAAAGTTACTTTATACCATACCTGGCCATGTGGTACACTTTAAATTAAATACGTATAGTTATATTGCATTGTAATACTCCATCGTCTAACGATAATATATACATTAGTGGTAATTTGCTAATTTGTTAAAACTATGGAATCTACAGTTCGACATAAAATTGTGGAAATTTTAGCAACTGACGGATATTTGCTTTCAAACTGGGCGAATTTTTATGATATGTTGAACCTCAGAGTTTCTCGTTATATTAAATTCAACGACCAGCTTAAGCAAGGAACTCTAACGCATTACGAATTGTTTTCGGAGATTTTAGATTTATGGGTGTCGACTAACTCAAAACTGAACTCTACAGATATGGTAGTACAGAAATTGATCATGCTACTGAGGAACAATGAATACAACTTATTAGCTGGTAATGGAAATTTTAAATGAAATAAAAATTTATCATATGCAGTTTGTATTTTCATTAAAACTTGTGTTTAAAAAAACAGAAAAATTGAAAAAGGCTTTCGGAATGCCAACCCACACTAAAGAAATTGCTCAAAACCGTGTTGAAGCTGGAAAGGGTACGAGCAATTTTGTTGAAAAAGACGATCAGTTGGAAGAGCTGGTTAACAAGCTGTCTCATAACACCGAAGAGTCTGTTGCTAGATTCAGTAGGGATGAAAAATCAAAATTAAGTAAGAAATTTGTCAAACAAACCGGTATTTTCAAATTCTAGTTAACAATATTGAATAGCATCGATTTCTATTGGTTAATTCCTGTTAACGATGGGCTAAATTATTACATGCAAAATGTTCGGCGATTCCAAACTCAAGTGTTGCTATGAAGCATTTTGCAGAAAATAATAAATTCAAAAGCCATCTATTAGACAAGTATTTAATTTATTAGTATTTTATCACCAGAAATTATTAGGATTGTGCTATGGTCAAAGTACTCAAATGTACAAAACTGTTCAAATTGACATAATTTTAAAGAGGTTAGCCATTACAAGAAATGAAGTCGCTTAAAAAGACAAATTAAAATTCCCTTTAAAAAATGGACCAAAAGCATTGGTCATTGTAAAGGATGTCCCATATAGTTGTAGACTGGGCCAAAAGAAACGCTATAAAAAAAACAAAAACTTTGTGAAATGACCTTGATACCTTGTTGCAAATGTAATGTATAAATCTGTTGGCTTTAAGATTTAATTACCGTTCGAAATTTTGTTTGTTATTTTTATGAAACCTATTGATATAGGTTTTCAATTCACCTTTTATACAATTTTTGGAGTGGTCCCTTCGGTTAATATACCCCGGGATTACCACGGGATCCGAAACCCGATATGCATTGGCAGATGCTGTTGGGATTGTTTTTTTTCGTTATTTTTTCTTCTTATCCTGCTTGAGAAAGTATTTTAAAATTTCATTTTTAGAACATTTGATGGGCCAACTGAAACGTACGTCTCACTATTCGTGATCCCGACTTTTTTTTTAGAGATTTTCATCAAAAATGCGTTGGAAATTTTTCTCTTCAACCCAATTTTTCTCATGCATATCAGCAATGAACCAATATGTATTATATAACAAAATTGAGCTAATGAAATGTTGTTCTAGAGAATAAATTTGTTTTTCTAAAAAATTGACACTTTTACTAAACCGTGTCAAGAAAAGAACGAACCCACCTACCCTCGCACACAAACAAGTGTAACTTTTGATACACTGTGATTCTTACTTTTAATTTTTTAGCATGGGTGGACCTACATATAGGCTTAACTTTTATCGCATCACGATTTAGATACAATCTTAAGAAAAACCGGAATTAAATAATGGCGGTGGTGGTCCAAAAAAGAAACGCTGCCATAACTTCAACCCTGAATTTCGGGACAACCCTTGAAGTTATTTCCATTTTTTTTGCAGTTTTGCAGTTTTGCATATTTTATTTTTTCAGTTTAATTTAAGATGCAATTTAATTTGCCACTCGTTAGTCCAAACAATATGGCAGGCAATTACTTGACCCTCCATTTTTCCTCAAAAATAACCAGTTTTTGGAAAATTTATCTAAACTTCAACATAATTCGAGCCTGTTTTGAGGCTCCAGAGATTCTATAGAAAGTTATCAACCAATATAGTTTAAATTTGTGTACTTCAAATGTTTTTGAGCTGTTTGGTAGCATATTATATTAAAACGCACTTTCAGTCCTTCTGCACTTTTGCATATCAAGGTTTAAAACATTCAGTTTTTAAATTAATTTAATGTTTATTTCTTCTAAAACGGTAAGACAAACCTTTTGTTAGTAGTCTAGAATAATTTTTATCAAAATCGGTAGCTGGGTTGTTTCAGAATTGAATTTTGTTCTGCCTACTTTGAATTAGGTTCCAATCCATTCAGCATTTAATTCTACTTTTCTCACAAATTTTATTTAAATTCTAAGGCGCTCATAATTAAGCCTTGGCGTTGGTTCACTAATGCTAAAATTTTCAAAATAAAATTCGCAATGTATCAAAAGTTACAGCATGATTTGTGTAGCGTAGGTAGGTGGGTTCGTTCTTTTCTTGATACCCTTTAGTTATCCGTAAAAAGGTCCAGACTACAACTATATGTCCTTTATAATAAAATTACGAAGTTTTGTGAAAATTTGGATTGTTTTGCAAAAAATGGCATTCAGAGCGTTTTGCGAAATTGATTTCATCCAAAATTTCAAGATACGCAACCTACATGAAATGAAAAAACAAAAATCACGTTTTCTCATGAAAAACGGTTAAGGCTCTCAACGATTTTTAAAAAAAATGTATTTCAATAAAAAAACAACTTGTAAATATTATACACCTCCAATACAGCTTTGCATAGCCCGAGCCAGAATTTTGATACAATATTGGCATAAACCCACTTCCAAAGAGTTGTTAGACTACTAGTATAGTCACTATTTTATTTTATTTACAAATCTAACTTACTTCTATAACTTAGGCAAGTTAACTAGTAATCATGCAATATTTTAATTTTCAAACCCAACTATTAAAAAGCCCTGTATAGCCACTTTGAGTAACATTTATCAAAATTTCAGCTCTCTTGACAAAGTTTGTAAAAACCCGTGATGGCTACCCCATAGGGTCATTCTAAACAAGAATTCTGGAAATGTATATTTATATTCGATATTGATGGTCCAAAAACCACCACCATACAAAAATTCAGTGTCATACCACATTGTTTCAAAAACGCGAAAAGGTGGCCCGACAGGGTCACTTTGAACAACATTTTACAGCTACCCTTTTGCAAAATGTCAAGTTTGTATCTCATTCTTAAAAATGTTTTCAAAATTTAATTATCATTAGATACAAAAAGACCCACATGCTCCCACAGGTCAACCCCACAACCAATTTTGCATATCTTAACACTTAGTCTTTGTATTGACCCAATACCCATGTGTACAAAATTTCAAGTTGATTAGACAAGTTTAAAGAGAGTTATCGTGCCGACACTCAGATAGACACGATGGATACATAAGCCCTGGCTCGGGCTAAAAAGTGATTTAGCGTGATTTTTGGAATTTTGTTCGATTTTTGGCAATCATCTCGAAAACTGGATAAACGACGTAGACATATTTTTACATACAATACATGCAATAAATTTCTAACGTTCTGGTATATTGGATTTTGAAATTCATGAAAAAGAAATTTAGTACGTAATCATCATAGTCTTTAGTAATTAGTAATTAGTAACAATTTATGATCTGGCGAAAAAATGGTTAAACTGTGAGTAACAAAACACGGACTCGGACACCAAATTGCTGGCTGCATGTTTTTAGACAATTATTGTATTTTTCGTTGAGCTATAAAAGGCAAACTCGTATTGTATTGTATTGTATAGCCTTTATTTTACTTGCGATACATCCGGTCAAACAAAATAGGTCAAACAAACGTAAAGTAATTCAACCCATCATTATTCAATTTGTTTTGATCCGAGAATCGTGTGTATAAAATTTGCTTTATAAAACTCTTTTTGCTGTAAAAGATAACAGAAAGCGATAAAAAGAAAGCGTCTAACCCGTTAAAAAACGAGATAAACCATTTCCGCTATTCAAAATGTCCTAAATAGTTTATAAGATATTGAAAATGATGATACATGTACTCTAATTTCATTTGAATTTCAACAGAAACATTGAAAACGGAGTATCCCGACTGCGAGTATCAAACTATTGTCAATCAATCTGGAAATCATTCAAGAGGGTTTATACGTGTAATAGCTTTAGATAAATTCCGTTGGATCATCCGTTCAATTTTTTTAACATCATTTTTATGTACTATTATGAGTGCTTGTTTGCTCCTAATTAAAATTATGGATTCTACTAAACTAACCGTTTTGGATCCAATTACCAGACACGAGAAGGTTTGGAAAATGCAAAAATTAGAAATAGATTTTATTGGGAGGGAAGCGGAACAAGATCTAATTTTTAAACAAATCAATAGAAAATATCCACAATCGTTTCTGATAACCGGTCCAATGTTTATTGGCAAAACAGCTTTAGCTACTAAGATTGCTTTGACAGCCTTTAATGATCACAATTTTAATTGTGTTTTAATTCAAGGTCCTAGAATAAAATCAAACTTTGATGATTTTTGTTGGTCCGAACTTGGCCTGAATACCACTAGAAGTGACATTCAGGTTCATGACGCAATGATTTGGAGAAGGCATGAATCATGGCTACTTATTTTTGATGCAGTAGACGATGTTCAGTCTATGCAAGAGACAGACTCGATATTAAAAATCTTTGGCAGTTGGTTACCTGGCAGTGCACCCCCTCTTATAATTATCACAAGTCGAAATGATGATATTGAGACTTCCTTGTCAAATGCTATTAAATATTACAGATTTGATCAAATGAAACTGTACAACTATGGTAGTATAATTAACATTTTTAAGCACAATTTAACTCCTTGGGCTATGAAAAAACTATCAGGTGGCCAATTAGTCAACAAGATTGGGAAATTGGTTAATGACGGGTTTAAACGATTATACGATAATAAAAAATTAACACATAAGACTTTAGAGTTAGGTTTATGCTATATGGTTTTACTCAAATACCTTGCATCAGCAGATGTTACACAAGAACAGTTTATTGAGTTTTGGAATTTAGCTTTAAAGCACACTCATAGTAAGCAGATACTCTTGGAAGCTTTTGAAAGTTTCATAGACAATGAAACTTTAATAATAGATTATAACGGTCAATTACATCAAAACAAACTTCAAATCCATGATCTTGCGGCTGTAATAAACATTTATTTAGAACACCCTTGGGTTAAGTTGGAGCTGCGTACTGTATTAGGATTTGAATCAGATGAAGTCGGGATTATACGTTGGTTAGTAAATACCGTAATTTCATACGCCAAAGGTCCTTGTTTAAATCTTTCAAATACTTCTACTCACAACAATATTGTCAACACTGTTTTTCCATTACAATTCAAATTTGACTCGCTAGTTCGTGAGTACAAGCATAACATGACAGCAATAAATGCCGCAAAGAAACCCGACAGCCAATGCAATCTTTGGTGCAAGGCCACTCTTGAACTTGCTTTTGAAAAATATAGTAAAATGTTTGGAAATCAACATCCAAATACTTTAGAGATAGGCAACAAACTTCTAAAAACGTACGAAAATTTCGATATGTACATAGCATGCGGGGATTTTGGGGCAAAATTATATGAAAATGCTAAGGTTTCTTATGGAATTGTTTTTAATAAGACATTAGAAATAGGTTTAGTTAGCGTGAAGTGCTTGAAAATGTGTAACCAAAATCATAGAGCATTTACAATATCAGCCGAAATAATAAAAAATTGTATGAGTGAAGGGTGCATTGATCAACTTCAAGCTGATTACCGGAGTTATTACTTGAATGTAACCATGCGTGGTATAGATATAGAGTTCGAGAAATGCCTTGTAATTTGAAGCTTTCTGTTTAGCAATTTAATGTTGTATTATCGAAAATGTTGAGTCACTTTATATTATCAAATAAGTGATGAGAAATTCTGTATTTGTTCTATTTAACAGATGCTATCTATTCCTTTTATCTAATTCACAGCAAATATGTTGTTTACCATTTAACAAATAAAAACTGAAAAAACGAGCTGTTGAACCATTGACTCTACCAAACTTATTGAATAAATAATATCACGTTCATAAAATATACATTAAAAAAACGTATTTGTGTAATCTGATTTCACCATGGCAGGCTGCCGTAACTGGCTATTTTTGGTAATATTATTAGGTTAATAACTCTTTACCTTAATCGTTAGTTTTCTATGCGAAACTTTTCATAATCTCCTGTCGATCAAAAACCGATTTTTGTACTTTGAATATGCTGCTAACATATTAATGACATAAAACAATTATCTACCTACCTATGCAGCATTGTTGCAATTTGAAATATTTCAAATTAATATACTTAAGAATGGTTAAAAATTGTGAGGTAGAGTGATATTAAGGCCCTCTTAGCTCAAGTTAGATGTAAGTTATTGAGTAAGCGAATGCACAAGTAAGATGATTGATTAGTTAGACATAGGCTATAGCGGTTGGTGTGACCGTAGGTCACAGGTCAGCTTAGTACTTTGGTAGTAAAGGTCATGGTTTGTTAATGAAGTCAGTTAAAATTATGGGAGTTAGTTGCCAAGGTAGTTATTTAGTTGCCATGTAATCCTACATCCGCCAGAAGGAAGAGAAAGCAGCCTTTGCAGCCGGATCACGTTCGTAATTGCAGAAAGGAGAGTTGGTTTCCGCTCTTCCCTCACTCACGTTTGGTTTCCGACGTGGGCATCACAGATTGTTGGTTTCCGCTTTCTGCAACAAACTGGTTGGTTTCCGCCCGCATCTAGGTCTTCGGTTTAGGTCTTCGCGAGACTGGACAAGCGTAGGAGTAGTTAGTTATCAGAAGGCTTGGAGCCGTTAGTTATCAAAGGCTTGGAGCCTGTTAGTTATCAAAAGCTTGGAGCCTGTTAGTTATTAGAGACTTGGAGTCTGTTAGTTATCAAAGGCTTGGAGCCTGTTAGTTATTAGAGACTTGGAGTCTGTTAGTTATCAAAGGCTTGGAGCCTGTTAGTTATCAAAGGCTTGGAGCCTGTTAGTTATTAAAGACTTGGAGTCTGTTAGTTATCAAAGGCTTGGAGCCATTAGTTATCAGAGACTTGGAGTCTGTTAGTTATCAAAGGCTTGGAGCCTGTTAGTTATCAAAGACTTGGAGTCAGTTAAGTATCAAAGGCTTGGAGCCAGTTTACTCTGTGGA